>JAXIVD010007862.1:0-5000 GCA_036785275.1 Cancer borealis | reverse complement strand
AAGAAATGTGAATCAAGGCAACAAGAGTACTATTTTTTCAAGTGTGTGTGTGTGTGTGTGTGTGTGTGTGTGTGTGTGTGTGTGTGTGTGTGTGTGTGTGTGTGTGTGTGTGTGTCGATGTGTGTGTGTGTGTGTGTGTGTGTGTGTGTGTGTGTGTGTGTGTGTGTGTGTGTGGGTGTGGGTGTGATTTATTAGACTGAACAAACACACTGCTGCACAATGCATGAAGTAAACATAGCGGCTGTGGAGCAGGGAACTAATACTTAAAATATAATGTTTGTGTTACAACCTCAACTTCTCGTCAATCATTTTTCCATCCTCACTTTTCTCTATCCTTTTCTTTGCTCTCTTCCTCCTTTTGCTCGCTTTATTTGTATTATTTCGTGGATGCTCTTTCTATCTTAGTTATTTATCTCTCTCTCTCTCTCTCTCTCTCTCTCTCTCTCTCTCTCTCTCTCTCTCTCTCTCTCTCTCTCTCTCTCTCTCTCTCTCTCTCTCTCTCTCTCTCTCTCTCTTTCTCTCTGCCTCTTCGTCTTATCTCCTCCTTGTAACTTTGAACTTTGCTCCCTTCTCTCCATGCTGCTTCCTTCCCACCCTCCTCGTGTCCTTCCTCCTCTATTTCATCGCCAATACCATTCGTAAATAACCTCAATCCATTTTCTTTTCCTTTTCCTCTACAACCACGCTGACCTTCTTTCACCAGTTGCTTTAGACGTATTCATACACATGGTCTTTTTATTCATATTCCTCCACGTCCTCCTTTTCCATGTATAGTAAGTAGAATTCTGAGACGGACTTTTTTTTTTTCAGGATAGAGTAGTGAAAGATTAATATATTTTAATGTAATAACGTAATGCTAGGAGGTGAATAGAGGTCCAGAAGGTGAGGAATGACCCCCCTACTGTGACTTGCCTTGTGTGACTTGGCGAGTGTGAGACGCTATACATACATGCAGACAAAGCCACAAGAAATATGAGGCTATATAAAAAAAACTGTAATATAGAGATTCCACGGTTTTCCTCCCTTCATCATTTTCCTTTCCTTCCTTCCTTCTTTCTTTCCTTCCTTCCTTCCTTCCCCACTCACTACGTTCACTTCTTTATTTACTTTTCTTTTCACACCTTCCTTTCATATTTTCTTATTTACCTCTCCCTTCCCTTTCCTGTCCTTCCCTTCCCTTCCCTTACTTGCCTCTCCTCTCCTCCTCCCGTCGCCTCATCTCTTCTCTCTGCACTTATATTTAATTCAGTTCCAGAAATCAAGAAAGGGAATTTACCACATTTTAAGACCGTGATGCTGCTATATGAGATTAATATGAAGGAGATGAAGTTTCGAGTGATGATTCTTTTATGAGGTGTTGAAGAGGATAATGGGTCGTGGAAAGTTGTTTTAAGAGATAGAAAAGAGAGAGTGAGAGAGAGAGAGAGAGAGAGAGAGAGAAAGAGAGAAAGTGTGTGTGTGGGTGTATGTGGGTGGATGTGTGGGTGTGTGTGTGCGCGCGCGTGTGTGTGTGTGAAGGAAGCGTAGAGGAAACTAGAAGCCTCCAAAGGTGATCGTCTAAGTCTGAAAATTAGACTGCTTAGTTCAAAGTTTCCTAATTACCTTACTTCCGGGATCACGTTTTATTTATACGCGTTAAGTTATCGTCTGTTTCCCACGCTGGAACGAGAACACTCACAAAGTTTCCATCACCAGCGTCCCCTTTACATTAATTATCTCGACTCGCCAGCCAAAATTACCTCCCAAAATTCCACTGACTTCCTCCTGGATTTATGAATGAGTTAAAAGCCGATAATTGGTTCTCATTATCCTGCAGGTGATCCACAAGGAGATTGCGGAGCCTCTACAAAGGGTGCTTGCTCCTCGTAAGTCCCTCGCAGTACGCTGTGATGCCCGTTAAGCCGCGAGTCTTATTTGTGTGTCGCCCGTGTGGGTTTCAATAACACGGGACTCACAATCGCTTATAACGTTTCCCTTCCAGTAACGTTACATGCAAAAGAATGCGTGTAGGAGGGAGGTTGAGTGTCACAGTTTTGCCGATACCTGTGTGTGTGTGTGTGTGTGTGTGTGTGTGTGTGTGTGTGTGTGTGTGTGTGTGTGTGTAGCATCCCACAATCCAGAATCTAAATCACTACATGAAGCCATTAGTTGTATGTGTATGTGCGTGTAGTGACAACTTTCAAAGCTACATACGGACAATCTACAAATTCCTTTTCATAAACGCTGATTAATAATGTAGCGTATGAAAAAAAGACGTCTTACGGAACAAAAAGGAAATATATTTAAATCTATATTAAAATCAACATCGACAATTTCACGAGTGAAGCTTTTATGTACCTGAGCAATGTATAGTTTTTTTTTATGTATTCATAACCGTAGGTGCAAAATAAGAATAGATACAAAAAATAAATAAAGGTCGAGAACATTTTTCAAAATATGTAGTTAGAATGTCAAGGTTATGTTTCCATTACGTTGATGTACTGCGTGATGACATTTACTTTAGGGTGTGAATATTGAGTGTGAAATCTTAATAAAAACAAACAGTGCACATAGGCTTTGTGTGGGAGGACAACGGGAGGGGGAACCAGCATGGACACACACACACACACACACACACACACACACACACACACACACACACACACACACACACACACACACACGCACGCACACACACGCACACGCACGCACACACACGCACACCCACGCACCCACGCACCCACGCACACACACACACACACACACACACGTACGTTCTTCGACGTCCCACTCCCCTGAAGTCGTAGTAGAAGGTGGAACATAGTTTGCTTCCTCACGTATACCATTTCATATATATACATATATATCAAATCTTTATCCATAAATACTCAGTTATTTTGTCTGTGAACCAATACCTGTGCATGTGTTGCACGCCGAGAACCTTGGTACAGAACACACACTTGTTATGTTGCCTCGAGGCCGCCTCAACCATATTTATAACACCGGAATGAAATGTATAATTCACAAAATCATAAACACAATAAACGCGAAAATGTGAAAAACAGTTTATGATTTATCTACTTTGTGTTTCTCCACCTTGCTTGATGCTGCTTGATAATTATTTTTATATCAGTGTTGAACGCCTCTAATACTACGATGTGTGTCATGATTACATTTTCGCCATCCCTCGCCATCCCTGCCCCTCTATCTTACAGTCCACTCCAGACCACCATCCCTTGCAAGCACCCATGTCCTCCTGCCCCACCACTGCTTTGATCTGTCCTTGCAGGCCTTGATCTGAACCTAAGCTGTGAAGATTTATCATATTTTTCGTACTCAATACAAGGGCGAATAAGACCTCTGTATAGAGATTGTCCCTGCGAGGAGAAAAAAATTGGGGAAACTACACTGAATATCCAACTTCAGGGAAGCCAGCTTAGTAAAAGATGAGATTTGAATTTTCCAGTTGAGATTTTAGTAATGGATGGCCTTAGAATTTTCAGTGCAGAAGGGAGGGACAGTTGAATGTCATTGAAGAAGGAAGGGAAGGCTTTGTCGAATAGATAGGTGTTGAATTTGAGTTTTTGAGACATTGTATAACACGATGGTTTCCTTGCCCATTCAGAAATTATATACAGAACAGAAGTTAGGCGTTCTGTGGCGTCTCTATCGTGAATTGTCTTTGTTTTTTTCTGTCGTACGAGGATGTTATATCTAAGCTGCTTCCTGATTCAGAAGTGTGGTAGGCGTGTATCTCTGCTGCCTAACTTTGAAACACTTTAATGGATTGAGTTGTTGGGAAATATTTTGAGTCCAAGTTACTGCTGAGCCGCGCTTGGCATTGTTATTGTTACCGACCTCAACTTTGCCGATGACGCTGTAATCTTTGAAGTGCCATTCGAAAATGGCTCTCGGGATGCCAGTGGAGGATACAACCCCACTGAGCTTTAACACTTCTTGATAAAAAAAAATCCTTCTTATATGTTCTTATATGTTTGTTTGCTGAAACAGTGTTATTACTTCATCAGTATGGCAAGAATAATGAAATTTTGGTGGAGTTTTTTACACTTTGAACCTTTACACATTGAAGGACGCATTGGTGACCTGACGCGACTATAATGATTTAGTGTTTATACCTTGTAATGCTGCTGCTGCTAGCACATAATTCAAGTGTTTGTGAGTATTCATGGAGGACAGACAAGTTCAGCTCGAGTGATAATGATAACTGTCACAACATACTAACACTCTACAAGGATGAATATCTTTACAAACAATAATTAAACGAAAGGAGTGGCTCTGAAGAATGCTACTCATGTGTTCAGTAACAGATATCATCCGAACAACATATTTTCACTTAAAACTGTTGATTCATGTATTCCCTCCGTGAGGCTATGAAGGTGGCCAAGGCTGGGTGGCACTGCCAATCCTCGGCAAGAGCCTGGCTACCCACCAGCACCAGCAGCACCAGCTGGCCTGATAGGCTGCACCAGTAGTAGCTGCTGTGCCTGCTGCAGGAGGCGGCCCAATGAGAACACGTTAGTGTCCTAGGTGACGGAGCCGCTGCGTAGTGCCTGAGGTCACATCAAGTTTACCGGAAGCAGGTCCTCGTCAATTATGCAGGAACATCATATTACAAGGCGCCACGCCTTGTACCATGGTGTTCTCGCTCTTCAATACTCTGGGGTGCATTTCTGACTCCTTGGGGCGCTTGCGGTGTGTCTTTCGGCAAAAGTTACTTGTAAGCTTCTTACAGTGTGTACGAGCTGTGTTCTCCTGGTGATTTTTTTTAAAGAAAAAACATGAGGGTCAAAAATTGTAATTGTCATTTCTGCTTTCGAAACATTTTGTGTAACTAGCTCATGTCTACACGCACTTGTATGTTGTGAAATACATGCTATTTCTGAGACCGATGACCTGGATGATTATGATGGCTCATCAAGTGATGAAGTCGCAAATTCCGAAGAGACATATTGCTATTATGTCTTTACATTCACTGACTAACATAGGAACGTAAATCAACC
>JAXIVD010007861.1:5000-18990 GCA_036785275.1 Cancer borealis | reverse complement strand
GGTGGCAGATCCGGAATTCCAATCAAGGTGGCTACCCTCAGCAAGCACTGGACGCAGATGGGGCCGTTGGAATTTGTATGAAAGGGAAGTTATCGGTGGAAGAAGCAAAGGAAGCCACCATCACTCCGCTTGTTGTGGTCGAGTCTGTTACAAACGCAAAACTCTATTATATTCAGCAGGCAGCCACCCTCGCTCCGCTGACTTTGCGCGTAAAGGCAGTAACACTTAGTTGAGCGTCTGACTTTGTAGCAACTCGGAAACAGTTTACTGGTTTTGACTATTCAGGTGGTGGCGAGTTGCGGTGAACTATGCACCGGGCACTGCGGGAGGCGCCATGAACTAGTGCCGGAGGAGCGCGGCCGCGATGGTGGAGTGGGAGTGAGGGAGAGGCGACCCGCGACGCTCAGCATGAATTCTTGGAGCCAACACCGCGACCTCAGCAGATCCGCCAGACTGCGCACGGCTGTTATCTGGGCGTGGGTGTGGTCGTTCGCGTGGGCGTGGGCTGTGTGCGGGGCGACGGGCACCTGCCCCAAGGTGTGTGAGTGTAAGTGGCGGGATGGCAAGGAGACTGTGTCGTGTCCTGACGCGGAGTTCATAGACATTCCGCGCGGGCTGGATCCTTCCACACAAGTACTCAACCTAAAGCACAATAACCTGCAGATCCTCCCGCGTGACGCCTTCGTGGACACAGGTCTGGTGAACCTGCAGAAGGTTTGGCTCAACCACTGTAACCTGAAGCACCTAGACCGCGGCGCCTTCAACATGTTGGCCAACCTGGTGGAACTGGACCTCAGCTACAACATGCTGCGTGCCGTGCCCTCAGAGGCCCTCGCCGACGTGCCCGGCCTGCGGGAGCTACGCCTCACTCACAACTACATCTCGTCCCTGCCCGAAGCAGCCTTCACTCCAACGCCTGACTTGGTGCATCTCGTTGTCTCCACAAACCACATTGATATCATAAACGACCGAGCCTTCCGCGGCCTCACCCGCCTCGAGGTGCTGAAGCTTTCTGATAACCGGCTATCGGTGCTGAGCTCCGCCACCGTGCTGCCTCTTGTGGCCATCCATGAGCTGCACCTCGACGGCAACCCTTGGCACTGCGACTGTCGCCTCAGGCCGCTCAGGCGCTGGATGATTGAACGCAACGTGGCCTTCCTGGAGCCACCGACCTGCACACGACCTGATCGCCTCAACAACAGGTCATGGCAAGCATTGCTGCTGAACGAGTTCGTGTGTGTTCCCAAGCTGACGGCCGTGGCCCCGCGCATCCTTGCAGCTCATGGTGAAAACGTGTCTTTGTCTTGTCGCGTTGAGAATGATGTGGACGCTACAGTTTCCTGGTTCTTGGGGGATCGATCGATCCGTAACACCAGCGAGAGGCACCGCGTGCTGGATACGGTGGCGGCGAGCCAAGACTCGCGGCTGTCTAACCTGACGCTGGCGGGCGCCGGGCCGCGGGACCAGGGCACGTACCGCTGTGTGGCGCTAAACAAGGCGGGGACAGCAGAGGCGAACCTCACGCTGCAAGTGTCCAACGAGGTTGCGGAGGTCCGGCTGGTGACGATGGACCGAGTGTTCGTGACAGGCGGCCTCCTGAGCGCCATGGCCATGATTATGGTGGTGCTGCTGCTCCTTACTGCCATTCTTCTCCGTAGGAGGCAGCAGGCCAGGCTGAGGCGCGGCGCTGAAACAGACCACAAGACGGAAACTCCTCAGCTGTCGGCGGGCCGCGGCAGCACGTCCAGCGACTCACACCCCAAGCTGGCAGATTATCACATCGTGCCCACTAATGACTTGGACGAACCCTCGCCGCTGCCGACACACTCTGACAAGTCGTGGATGCTGCGGGACGCCTCTGTCGATGACTTCCCATCCACCAAGGAATTAGAGAAACCAAGTTCCTATAACAACTCAGAGCAGCGGAAGCTGTCGAAGCCACGGGCGGGTGGCAGTGGGAAGGCAAGTTCCCCGAGCACTGTATCGTACGTGGAAATCCCCAAGTCAGAGCTGGCGGTGGCGGGTCTGCCCTCCGGGGACGAGCGGCTGCGGTGGAGAGACCCTGTAGCCGAGGGCAAGGACAACCGCCTGCTACAGATGGGTGGTCAGAGGGGATCGCAATTGTCTATGGCCAGCGGCAGCCGCTACCCCGATCTGCTGGACTTACACTATACACAACAACAAAAACAACAGCTGCAGCAGCAGCCGAAGCCTCCCTTGCAGCTGTTGAACCCCGCTTACTGTACGCTGCCTCGCAGGTAAGTCAAGATCATAGGAAGGGCGCCGCCCTCCCTCCCAGGCAAACTACACACCACGCACCTCCAAATAAAACCCCACAACCCATCAAACCCATCCCCCCTTCACTCCCAAACCCTTATCCTGTCCCCCCAACACACACAAACACTTCTCACCGATTCTGTGATGATTTTATTTGTAACGACTTTACTGTTTTTCACAAGAGTGGACCAAAAACTCGTTTAAATCATTTCAAGTGTGTGTGTGTGTGTGTGTGTGTGTGTGTGCGGGTGTGTGTGTGTGTGTGTGTGTGTGTGTGTGTGTGTGTGTGTGTGTGTGTCTGTGTCTGTGTCTGTGTCTGTGTGTGTGTGTGTGTGTGTGTGTGTGTGTGTGTGTGTGTGTGTGTGTGTGTGTCTTGTTTTAGAGCGCTGCTTCATAATCTCCCCATTCAACCCGCCTAATGAGGACACCTACACATGCCATCGCTCTTCCTCACCCATTCGTCTTGTTTTCCTTCCCTCCCCCCCTTCCCCTTCCCTTCATAACCCCTTACTCTCTCCATCATTTACTTGCCTCCCTTCAAAGCCTCCCACGACTCTAGGCCATCCCCATCCCTTACTCCCCCTTCCCTTTCATCACTACCCATCACCATATCCTCTCCTCACAACCTCCCCTTACCTCTCCCTTCCTCTCCTTTGCCCTCACTTCTCCTTGCTTGCTCATCATAACAAGCTTTTATTCTCTTACACTTTCATATCTCATTTACAACCCTCCTCCTCCTCCTCCTCCTCCTCCTCCTCCTCCTCCTCCCATACGTTCAGGTGTAAAAATGCTTATAACAAGTATTTATTCTCATCTGGTTTGCATGTTGCACGTGAATTCAGGTAATTTGAAGCCATTATTCTGATGGCTTATGTATATGCAGTCAATTTATGGCTGTCAAGGGGGCAGTGACACTAATTCTTCCTGTGCATAGGGTCGTATTTCCATTTTTTTTATCGCACTAGATACAATAACAGCAGAAATAGTAGTAATAGTAGTAATAATAGTAATGGTAATGATGATGATGATAAGGGTAGTGGTGATAATATTAACTTTCCTGTTTTGTTTTTTTTGTATATGAATGTTATGTAATGTTTTTTTTCTTTCTCTTTTTCATTCTTTTTTTCGGTTTATTATTTTTTTTTTATCATTTTTTTCACTTTCAAATTTTTCCATTCCATTCAATCTTTCGTTTTTCTTTTCTCCACTTTTTTCGGTTCTCTTTCTTTTCTTTTCTTTCTTTCTTTCTTTCATTCTTTTTTTCCCTCCTCGCCTTTTGTTGTGACGTTTCCATTTCTTTACCTCAATTTTCGTTTTCTTTACTCTCTCTCCTTCTCCACAATTTTTTTTCACTTATTCTTTCTTTTATGAATTGGAAAATACGTTCCTTTATATTCGTTTCTTATGTCCATTTTACTCTAACCCTCTTATTTCTGTTTTCCATAATTTTTTTTTTCTCTCTCTCTCTCTCTCTCTCTCTCTCTCTCTCTCTCTCTCTCTCTCTCTCTCTCTCTCTCTCTCTCTCTCTCTCTCTTCGGCAGTTCCAGTGGTCTTTTAGGTCCAACAAGCAGTCCAGGACTCGACAGCCTCTTCCAGGAGACCTCTTTCTCTCTCCCTTCCTCCATCCGCTACAGGTAAGAGTGATGGAGTGAGTGGGAGTGAGTGGGAGTGAGTGGGAGTGAGTGGGAGTGAGTGGGAGTGAGTGAGAGTGAGTGGGAGTGACTGGGAGTGGATTGAAGTGAGTGGGAGGGAATAGGAGTGAGCGGGAGTGAGTGAGAGTGAGTGGGAGTGAGTGGGAGTGAGTGGGAGTGAGTGAGAGTGAGTGGGAGTGAGTGGAAGGGAAGGAGTAAGGGAGGGAGAATGGTGTTGAGGTAGGAGAGGGAAAGGAGTGGAGTGAAAAGGAGTTTGAGGTATAAAAATGAGGGAGTGAGGAAGAAGATAAGAGAGAGAAGGGAGTAGATGGAGTGGAGGAGATTAGGAAAGGAGTAACAGAGAAGTGATAATATGAATGACGAATAACAAGAAATAGTATAGAAGGGAAGAAGTAATGAAGATGCGAAAAAAAAAATGAGACGAAGGAGGGAGACTACTAAATAAATGAGATGAGAAAGAGAGACGAGAAAGAGTAAAATAATCAACAAATACATAAAATAATACAAAATCCAGATGATCCTTCAATAATCAACACCACCACTTCTTTCTGGTCTCTACAGGTGTGCTAGTTGGGTGGACTTGGGGGAGTGTGAGACAGCCTCCACCTCCCTCCCCTCCTACCCTCGCCCCCAAGTCCGGCCGCAGCTCTCCCTGCCCGACACATCCCCGATTCGTAAGGCCCATCGTGACACCCTCTCAGAGCTCCTAAGTGTCCACAGGTACGCTCCACTAATTAACATACCTGGTGATGATGTTATTTTTGGGTGAGTATAGAATTTATTTTTTTTTTTTTTTATTATTATTTCTCTTTTCCTTGTTTTCCTCTTCCTTCTCCTCCTGCACCTTTATCTTCTATTCTTCCATATTGTTTCCCTCCACTTATATATCATAGTTTACCCTCCAACACCTTTTCACGTGTTCTCCCTCTGTAACACCTCCCAAAGCTTTACCCCATAAATATAAAAATAATTCAATAAACCCATTTCCACACAACAAACACAACAAACACACACACACATACACACACACACACACACACACACACACACACACACACACACACACACACACACACACACACACACTCACACACTCGTATATAAAAAAAACCACATAAAAAACAGAGAATCCACACAAAAATCAATACATATCGGGTCTTTCCTGTAAACAATATGGCGACAAGGTAAACATAGGTATAAAAAATGGATATAAATCATGCCGGTTTTTTTTTATAATCTAAGGGAAGGCAATGGAAAGGGGAGACAAAGGGGAGGTACAGAGGGTTACAGGGTTATGGAGGGGAGAGTAATGGTTATGGAGAGAGAGAGAGAGAGAGAGAGAGAGAGAGAGAGAGAGAGAGAGAGAGAGAGAGAGAGAGAGAGAGAGAGAGAGAGAGAGAGAGATGATGAGGGGAGATGAAAGAGAATTGGGATATAGAATTAAGAGCGTAATGGGGAGGATTAAAGAGAGAAGGGGAAAAAAAGAAGGGAAAAAGAGCCATAGAAGGTATACACAAATATAAACAAACATAAACAAACACAGAAGGATTAACACTTACCCTCCAAAACACACGTCCAAACAGCGGCAACAGCAAACAAACACATGTTCTGGGACCTCGCCGTACACACACGAGATCTGAAACGAAGAAAAAAAAAACCCACACAAACACTCAAATAAATGAATACAGAAACAAATAATTACACAAAGAACACACACACATCCTTGTTATTCATTCCCACAATTCATTCATTCATTTATTCATTTTTTTCCCCTTAACTTTTATCACAATTTAAGCTTCGATTCTGTAAAAAAAAAAATACTGCAAACAATGAAATAATGGAAGGATTAAGGAGAGAGCGAGAGAGAGAGAGAGAGCGAGAGAGAGAGAGAAAGGAGGGAGGGAGGGAAGGAAGGAAGGAAGGATGAATGGCAGCCAAAGGATAAAAGGTGGGGAGACACACATAAAAGAGAAAGGGTGGGAAGGGGAAATAGACGTAAAATGTGAAAAAAAAGAAAAAACAGGAGGCAGAGGAGAGGAAAAGGATGAGAGAGTGAGTAAACGTGGAATGGAAGGAGAGGAGGAAAAGAAGGAGACGAGGAACAGAGAAAGAAAGGAGAACTGAGGAAAGCAGAGAAAAGTGAAAGAAAAGAAGTGAATATACGAAGGAGAGAAAGAAAGAACAGAAGAAACAGATGATAAAGAGTGAATGAGATGGTAAATAAGTGAAAGAAAGGTGAAGTAAATATCCGAGTGAGAGAGAATGTAAAGAAAGAAAGAAAGGAAAAAGAGAAGAGTGATAGAAAGTGGAGGATAAAGGAGGAGAGAATAACGTGGAAAGAAGTAGAGAAGGAAATAAACGAAAGGGAAGAGAGAAAGAACGAAATAAATTGAACTATAAAAGGAAGGAAAGGAAAAGACGAAGGAGAAATAGAAAATACAAGAAAACAAAATAAACGGAAAGAAAAAAAGAAAAATAATGATGAAATGAAGAAAAAAAATAATTCAAGTAAAAAAAAATCACTAAAACAGCAATGAAAACAACAAAAATACCAAGAAGAGAAATGAAGAAAAATTGAGGAAGGCGGAGGAAGTTAAATTCTGAAGTGGCGAGTTGAAGTTTGTTTGTAATGAGCTGATTGACGTTGCAATATTAGAGGCGAGAAGAGTAACAATTAGTGTGAATCTGGAAATCTGGAAAACTGGAAATGTCTGCTGCGAAAAAGAAAGAAAGAAAGAAAGGAAGTTTGGAAGAAGGAATTAAAGGTAGGACGGAAGGAAAGAATAATGAAAGGAAAGATAACTGGATAAACGGATGAAGGAAGGAAGAAAGGAAATAAAGGAAAAAGGAAAGACAATGATTAAGGAAGGAGGAATAAATGATAGGAAGGAAAGTGTAATTGGAGGTAGGAAAGAAGAAAAACGGAAGGATAGTAGTAGGGAATTGAGAGAGAGAGAGAGAGAGAGAGAGAGAGAGAGAGAGAGAGAGAGAGAGAGAGAGAGAGAGAGAGAGAGAGAGAGAGAGAGAGAGAGAGCTAAAGTAAATCAAGTCAGTGGCTACGAAATCTAGACAAATCCCAAAATACTTTTAATTAATTCAGGAATATTCACTTTCTCTCAATTTTTTTTTTTTCTCTCTCTCTCTCTCTCTCTCTCTCTCTCTCTCTCTCTCTCTCTCTCTCTCTCTCTCTCTCTCTCTCTCTCTCTTCTCTCTCTCTCTCTCTCTCTCGCAATTTCAAATTCAGAAAGAATCTACAAAGAATCAGAATATAGACTGAGCTTCTTTTGGGGAGTGTCGGAACAAATTGGCTTAAAGTTCTCTAAAATTATTTCGTTTCCATTAAATACAAAATCAGGATAAAAACTGAAATGGTTGTTAATTGCTACTTGTAAACAAAGACTATTATTTTTACTGAGCGATTAATAATAAGACCTGATCATTTTGTACTAACATCTTGTCATTTAATTGAATTCAGTAAATATTAAGTATGTCAATGATCATTTATATATACTGTTGGCACCTGATCTCACTATTAAACAATTAAATATAATCTTTACTCCCTTAGGCTAATATACCTAACTCTTGAATTAACCTTTATCCTTTTACCTCAAACAATACGTAGTCATTTACCTATGTAATTAATTCTTAACCAACCATGAATCCTTTACCTTTACACTTAATAATTGACCTAAGTGAATCCAATCGTGTATTCCAGTCATTTATATTCTACGTGATCCAATAATCGTCTGGAAATACTATTCATTCACCTATTACACTAGTTTTCGATTCCTTTCATCAGTCCTATTTTTGAGACCTAATGTACACGACACTAACCTAACCTTTGGCAATGCAGGTCATTTTCCACCATAAAATAATGTCAGACTAGCAATGATTATTCTAAATTATCATTCAATAAACAGATTGACAATGAACAAAGATTATGCAAACACAAACAATAAAAAAAAAAATATGTACATTAATAATATAAATGATTACGTGAATGCAGATATTATTGAACAAAAAAAAAATTGAATTAATTGTGTATTTAATCTTTTTTTTGTTTGCTCATTCTAAAATAAAAATGACATTATTATATTCAGTAGGTTAGCGGGTGACTGGTGTTAATTATTATTTATGTGAGGTTATGCTTTGATCAATCAACACTTTATTTTACCCTTTTGAAAGCAGAAAAGTAATTGTAACAAGAATATTAATCATGATAATTGTCAACACTGGTTACAATTCAATATTTCGGTCGATAGAAAAGGCTTTTCTTGCAATATTTTTCGATGGATGGAAGGAGATGGTGTTAATGTTTTGGTCTATCTATTTTCTATTCCAGTAATAGTGATGGTGATAGTAGTAGAAAGAATAGTAGTGGTAATTATGGTATTATTTGTAGTGGTAAAATAATTGTAAGGTCATGGGAGTAGTATAAATTTAGTAGCAATAGTAGTAGTAGTAGTAGTAGTAGTAGTAGTAGTAAGTAGTAGTAGTAAGTAGTAGTAGTAAGTAGTAAGTAGTAAGTAGTAGTAGTAGTAGTAGTAGTAGTAGTAGTAGTAGTAGTAGTAGTAGTAGTAACATAACAAAACTAACAATACACCCAACCAAACACTAATGCACACTCTACATACCCTACAGGCATCACAGGTAATGTATAGGATATTGACATAGCCTTAGCAGAGAGTATCATATATAGTAATACACTGTTTGCTGTACTGATGCTGTAAAGAGTGATGGATGCTGTGCCTGCTGGGTAAGGCCATCCTCGGGATCTTACTACATGCAGCGTCACGTGCTCGCATCAATATACAAGTTATTCATTTTTTTTTACTAGGTTCGTATTTCCATATTTATAGGTTTATGGGATCGCTGGGTGAGCCTTGCACTACGCCACTCTTTTTTGCAGGAAAGGAGAGGATAAGGAGTAAAGGAGATGGTTAAAGGAGATGGTTAAATATACCAAGTAAATAGTCATCTCGGTTTTGACTAACTAATCTATTTTCCTATTTTCTTTTAAGGTTTACGTCTCATTGATGGATTAAATTCTCTCTCTTTTTCTCTATCTATCTATCTCTCTTCAGGCCTACAAGTGCCTCCAAACACCACCACAGCAAACCACAACCAACGCCACACCTCCAAAAACCAGCCACACACCACCACAGAGGCAGTATAAATAAAAAAAACCCAGACACCGGAGCCTCCACCTTGAAATATTAAAGTGTGGAGCTCGAAGCGGCTTAACACTGATATACAGATGAATGAAAAGCACATTAAAAATAGTCCCCTCAGCCTGACGCCTCTTCCACGGGGTATTTAAAGGCTGTTATAGAGGTAGTGGTGGTGGTGGTGGTGGTGGTGGTGGTGGTGGTGGTGGTGGTGGTGGGGTGGTGGTGGTGGTGAAGGTGGTGGTGGTGGTGGTGGTGATGGTGATGGTAGTGGTGGTGGTGGTTATTCTCGTACCTTACCTGAACAAACGCATCTCCTTCCACACCTGAAATTCCTCCTCCTCCAGCGTTCCCTTCATCTGCATCCTCCTCCAACTACTACTCCTCTCCCCTCAGTTGCGTGTATTAGCATCTCACTCCCACCCTCTCCCTACTCTCCTTCTCCCTCCCTCCCGCTTCTCATCTTTTTCCTTCATCACTCCTCCGCAGTTTCCACATGTTACATTTCTTCCTCCCACATCTCTCCATCTTTTTCTTGTATTGACATCACTCCCTCTTCCACCTTTCTCCTCCTCCACCTTCCTCCACTTTCCTAAATCACTCCAACGCATTTATTTTTGCATATTAGATTATGTCTTCCTACTCCCTCATTACCACCGTTTATTCTTGAAAGATGGACATTGTATATATACGTACATACATATATACATGAAACACCACCACCACACCTGTAGATTGCACACCTGTAGAAGTTTTTTTTAATCCCCCTTCCCACACCTAACGTTACTTCCTTTCATCCCCCACATCCTTGCATCTCAAATACTCTCCTCACACTCCTATTCACTCTTGCAAAATACGCTTTCACTTTTTTCTAAACCTGTATCACACGCACTTCAGTTTTCCTACACACACAAACACACACATACACACACACACACACACACACACACACACACACACACACACACACACACACACACACACAGAGCCACACACAGAGCCACACACACGCACACGCACGCGCGCGCACACGCACGCGCACACACACACACACACATTCACTCATCTTCCCACACCTGTCCTGCCCCTCCCACTCTCACTCTCACCTTAAAACTGTATCACTCTCACACGTCCTACATATTCACCAAATACCCCCAACCTACATCTCTCCTCTCTCTCTCTCTCTCTCTCTCTCTCTCTCTCTCTTCTCTCTCTCTCTCTCTCTCTTCTCTCTCTCCCGAAACTCACTCTTTGCTTTGCTTTCCAAATCCTCCCTTTTACATACCCAGCTCACGTTCAAACACCAACACACCCACACGCTCACACACACACACACACACACACACACACACACACACACACACACACACACACACACACACACCTTCTCAATCTTAGCATCACCTGACAGCCTTTAAACGTGTATACAGAGCCAACAAGAAATTCGAGAAGAGGTCCTCGAGAAACAGCCTCAAGGGGGAGCTAAACAATAATTACTCCCTTATGCATGAGTGGGATATCGAGAGAGAGAGAGAGAGAGAGAGAGAGAGAGAGAGAGAGAGAGAGAGAGAGAGAGAGAGAAGAGAGAGAGAGAGAGCGAGAGAGAGAGAGAGAATTTATTATGAAATTCTCACTTTCCTTTGTCTGGTCTGGTTTTTTTTTTCCTTTCCCTCTTTCGCTTTCATTTATTTCGTCTTTTGTGTTTTAATTTTCGTTTTATCTCATTTTCTTCTTCTCTTTCTTCATTCTTGTTTCATCTACTCATATTTTTTTTTTGCTACGTCTTCTTATTTTTTTTCTTCTAATTTATAATGTCTCTCTTTCTCTTTCTCTTTCTCTCATTTTTATTCTCCTTCTCTTACCTCTCTCTTCTCTTGTTTTCCTCCACTGTTCTTCATCTTCTTTCTTCTCTTCTTTCCTACACATCTCATTTACTTCTTGTCCTCCTCCTTCCTCCCTTTCTCTATTCCCTTTAAGGTTTCTCCCTTTATTTACCTTCTCTTTTATGAAGCGTCGTGTTAGAGAGAGAGAGAAAAAGCGAGAGAGTGAAAAAGAGAGAGAGAGAGTGAAAGAGAGAGAGAGTGAAAGAGAGAGAGAGAGGTGTTTAATAATCTTTTACTCCTTTTTCACATAAGAAGAAGGAGAAGCACTTTGAAGCCGCAACATTAATGAAGTCATGATGAAAATAATGAAAAAAAAAGTGATAAAATGAAAAAGAGAAAAAAAGTACGCCCGTTAACGCTATTTTACTTTTTTACGTTCACACTCACACTCACACACACACACACACACACACACACACACACACACACACACACACACACACACACACATACTAGTACACTGTTCGGTTGGGATAATTCAATTTCTAAGTCTTAGTGGTGAAAAAGGAGGGAGGAGGAGGAGGAGGAGAGAGGAGGAGGAGGAAGAGGAGGAGGAGGAAGAGGAGGAGGAGGAAGAGGAGGAGGAGGAAGAGGAGGAAGAAGAGGAGAAGGAAGAGGAGAAGGAGGAAGAGGAGGAGGAGGAAAAGGAGGAGGAGGAGGAAGAGAAGGAGGAGAAGGAAGAAGAGGAGGAGAAGGAAGAGGAGGAGGAGAAGGAAGAGGAGGAGGAGAAGGAAGAGGAGGAGAAGGAGGAGGAAGAGGAGGAGGAGGAGGAGGAGGAGGAGGAGGAGGAGGAGGAGGAGGAGGAGGAGAAGGAAGCGGAGGAAGAGGAAGAGGAGAAGGAAGAGGAGGAGGAAAAGGAAGAAGAGAAGGAAGGTATAAGTGTAATGGAATAGTGGAAATAGTTTTTCTGTAAACTTTCCTCTTAGTTATGTGTGTGTGTGTGTGTGTGTGTGTGTGTGTGTGTGTGTGTGTGTGTGTGTGTGTTTTGAGTGTGTATATATGTGTGTATGTTACTGTATAGAGGCAATGTGTGCTATTGCACTTACTAATAACATCTTTCCTGCATGAAACAAACACACACACACACACACACACACACACACACACACACACACACACACACACACACACACACACACACATATTGCTTTTTGCTTTGGTTACTCCTGTGCCCAAATGCTTTTATGGAATAATTACTAATGCAAACAGACTTCACAGAGCTGAACAGTTGCACCAAAAACACGTTACACATTACCCAACATGTGTTCAAGTGTGTGTGTGTGTGTGTGTGTGTGTGTGTGTGTGTGTGTGTGTGTGTGTGTGTGTTCTTGTGAAAATAGTTGAAAGAAAAGTGAAAATCAAGGTATTCCACAACCATTCTCCTCCTCCTCCTCCTCCCCTCCTCCTCCTCCTCCTCCTCCTCTTCCTCCTCCTCCTCCTTCTCTCCTCCCTCCTTCCCTTCCTCTGATTCCTCTCCTTACAATTTCTCATCCTTACCTGCATACCTTTAAAGACGCCTCTCTCTCTGCCTCTCTCTCTCTCTTTCTCTTCTCTCTCTCTCTCTCTCTCTCTCTCTCTCTCTCTCTCTCTCTCCTCTCTCTCTCTCTCTCTCTCTCTCTCTCTCTCTCTCCTCTCCCTTAACCTTCACCCACACGCTATCTACTCACCCTTTTTCACCCTTTCACCTTATTCATCCTACCTTTCCCTCTCTCCCCTCTCATTCTCCTCTCACTCCCCTCTCATTCCCTTGCCTCCCCTTGTCCTTTCACCCTATTTTTTCCCTTCCTATTTAATGTCAAACCCTATGCATTTCCTCCTACACACACACTCACTCACTCTCTCTCTCTCTCTCTCTCTCTCTCTCTCTCTCTCTCTCTCTCTCTCTCTCTCTCTCTCTCCTTTCTCTCTCTCTCTCTCTCTCCACCTCACACTCACCTCCTTACTCTACAGGGGTGAGCGAGGTACTGAGGGAGGCGCAGCAGGAGGTACAGCAGACCCTTGTAAGCTGGAATACCACGCTGCGCAGCTGGACAAGTTTCTGCTGGAGTACAGGAAGCTTCAGGATAGCTGTACCGCATGAAGGAGTCCTATGAAGCCAGCCACAGGGATGAAGGGTATGTGACCTGAAGGAGGGATAGGATACGTGGAGAGGGTTTCTATTTTATTTATATTTTTTATTATTTATTTTAGTAGATGATGAATTTTTATTTTATTTTATCATATTTCACGTGAGTTTATATATAGACAGACACCTGGAGCTTCATTTCACGTTACAAAATACAAAACAAAAGACACGTTCCGTTCCGTACAGGTGTTTAGGCACAGACAGGTGAGGTGAGGTGAGGTGACACATATAATTAAATGGAATTCTTACCTCCTTTCTATCCCTTTCCTCCGTATCCTCTCTTCCTCTTCCTCCTTCCTCCTCTCCTACCTCTTCCTTCTTCTTCTCGCCAGGAGGGAAGAAGCAGGCCTACAGGAGTACAATGGGGAAGACGACAATGAAAATGTTCCGCCGCCTTGCCCTGAGACCCCAACCTCTAGTCTCTCCCGGTATCCCCAAGGGGCAGCCTCCAGCAACGCCCTTGAAGACTCCCTGGATGACCCAACATTGCCCTCCACAGAGCCTTTACGTTCCATACTGAAGCGGAGGTACGAGGAGGGTGGTCGTGGTCTCCCAGGTCTCCAAGGGCTTCTAGGGCTGCATGGTCTTCAAGGTCTGCAAACGCTGAAAGGTCTCCAGGAGGTGAAGAGCCTCCATAACCATCAAGGATCTTCTTACCCCAAAAGTGCCTCCTTCGGCGAGTCTCCCCAGCCGCTCCGTCCCTCCCTTGCGCTGCCTACTCTCCCGCCGCGCCCAGACCCGGAGTCCTGAGGAAGGGAAGGTAAGTCTCATGCAACAGGAGTCAAGGTTGTAAAAGAGAAAGGATGTAGGAGGGAGCAGGAAGAAGAAAAGTGACTATGGGAGTATAGGAGTAGGAGCGAGATTGGGAGATAAAATAAGGGAGGA
>JAXIVD010007860.1:10000-18995 GCA_036785275.1 Cancer borealis | reverse complement strand
CCAACGATTGATGATATAAAAAAAAAAAATATATATGTATTTATATGTACATATATATTCTCACACCACACAACAACTCAACACACACACACACACACACACAGCACACACACACACACACACACACACACAACACACACTCCAAGCACACACACACACCCACACGCGCTCACACACCACGCACCGCACACGCACTACACACACACACACACACACACACACACACACCCCATCCTCATCCCCACACCCACACCACACCACACACACACACCACACACAACACACACACACACACACACACACACACACAACCCTTCATCCGTTCTGTCCATGAAAAATATAATTAAAAGTAGAAAGGTGGGAATGGAGAATATTGAAGTCGTATATTACTTGGGCGTGACCAAAGGTAATGTTTAACAATTACATACCAAAGCTTGAAATTAAAATAGATGATGATATGATATATATGTGTTCAGGAATATAATTACTATTGATAGAAAATCAATCCGAGTCCAAATCATGAAAATGAAACCTACAAGGAATTTGGATGTGACGGAGTGTTTTTGGCAGACATTATAATTTCATGAAAAGTGATCACCGACTTTCCGTAAAGAGAAAGACATTATAGAAATGCATTCTATCAGTTCTAACATATGGATCAGAATATGTATTCTTACAAAAGTTCTGGATCGAAAGCATCAAAGTGATTAAGGGGGAATGGAGAAAATAAAGTTTCATATAACATGTTAGAGAGCATCATGGATTAGGGAGTAGACGAGCGTTGGACATTTTAACCACAATCATAAATAAAATTGAATATAAGCTGGACACATCACGCGCTGAACAGAACTGGATGGATAACTTGAGTAACATAATGGCAACGCAGGGATGATAAGAAAAGGCAAAGAACTCGATGGAGGTATGAGCTAGGAAGTGTTGCTGTGTTGGCCAGGAATAAACGGCCAGCGATAAAGATTGAGTGGAGAAGGTTCAGAGGGCCTCTGCATTGCAGTGAACTTTTAAAGAGGCTGATGGTGATAATGATGAATGTTTTCATTATTGCTTATGCATGACTTCCCGCTCACTTAAGGCCCGTACACACTAGGGCTTGTGCGCCGCCCTCTGCTTACCTCACGAACTCCATGACCATATATGGAGCGATTAGCGGGTCATACCGCGCTTGACCTGAGAGTCTGGCAGTGGGCATTTCATACGAGTAAGTCCCGTGCAAAGTCCGCCAGTTGCTTGCTATTCAAAAACAGGAGGAGGACGCTACTCTCTCGCTCTCTCCGACCATAGCCGAACAGAACTTTGAATGGACGCGCTGGAAGACTCAACAGTTCATTGACCTTATAAGGGAGCATCCATGCCTGTGGCAAGTACGAGACAAACTATAAAAAAACAAGACAGTGAGGAGTGTAAGCCTTAATACACTAACAAAAAAATTCATGAGCACGATAAATTGTTTAATAACACCAGAAATGATTATGAAGAAACTCCGGTACTATTGCAGTTTCAACCAATACAGCACACGTAACTATAAACTGTCTCAGGGTCTAGAAGACACTGTTAGGAGCATTTCTAGCCCAATATTACACTGTCGGAAATTAATAATAAGGTCGGAACGGAGTTTCAAAGATTTACCTCAATCTTTGCTCGGATCCAGGTGAGGTTGGGTCCAAAGGGGGCGCCGGTTAGGATAGGTTTTTGGTAGTTTTCGAACAGTGTCTTAGAGGAAGGGAGATGATGGGGTCTAGGTTAGGTTTGGTTAGGTTAGAATAGTATCCTAGCGCGGTGGTCCAGGGGGAGGGCGCAGCCTTCTCCTCCCCCCCCCCCCGGGGTTGTATAGGTTTCTGGTTGTGTTCAAATAGTGTCTTAACGGGGAGGTTCAGGTAAGGTTCGGTTAGGTTAGAATAGTGTCAGAGCGGGGTGATCCAGGGGGGACGCAGCCACCCCTTTAGTATAGGTTTCCGACAGTGTAATATGGGTCTAGAAATGCTCTTAACAGTGCCATCTACACCCTGAGATAGTTTATAGTTACGTGTAGTATATTGGTTGAAACTGCAAATTTACCGAAGCTCCATACATTGAGATTTGAGAGGTCAATATTTCCGAGAGGAGATATTGACCTCTCAGAAGAAGTCAGGAGCAGAAGTCAGGAGCAGGTACAGACGATCTGTATCTATCCAGATTGTGGTGTTACGACGCCTTGATTTTCCTTGGTGATGGAGATACTCTTTGAGATTCCACTTCAAATCTAAGGCCTCTTCTATTTGTTCCCAATAATCTACTCCGGATTCTGCTCTGAATCCGAATCCGTTTTGGATTAATTGGGTGCAAATAGAACAGCAGAATCTGTTTCGGATTCGCTGGATCAAAACAATAACAACGAGAGGCCAGTCACTGCCCAGCCGTCACACTAGTCACTTCTCCGAGGAAGTGTTGAGAGTTACAACTTTCATTTCCTGATGCATTTAGGGTGACAGAGGCACCCCTAATTATCACTAACCTGCTTATTGTACAATAAAAAACTTTATATAACTAAATGTGTTATTGAAAACCCCATTAGATTCTTGAAAAGTAGATTCAAGTCTGATGAACCTCGAGGTTAACCTTGACAATGTTACACCTATTATTTCTTTACAAATACTGCTCCACCTTTTTATTATAAATATACTATACATAGTGTACTCAACATATCTGTGAAGGTTTCTGGCGGTGCTCACCATTACTTACCTCGCAAAACTTCTTTGAAATTATGATAGGTTATGTTAGGTTGGTTAGGTTATGTCAAGTTATGGTTATGTTAAAGTTGTTAGGTTACGGTTATGTTATGGTTAGGTTAAGTTAGGTTCGATTATATAAGATTTTAAAATTTTATCAGCCGGAAGTTAGGGTTCGCAAATAAGTTTTTTTTGGGGGTTTGGGTATTAAAATGTAAAAATCTTATGTAACCGAACATAACTGAACCGCACCTAACCTAACTTAACATAACCATAACATAACCGCAAACTAACCTAACAACCTTAACCTAACCATAACTTAACCTAACTTAACCAACATAACATAACTTCAATGACGTTTTGCGAGGTAAATAATGGTGAGCACAGATGTGTTGAGTACACTATGTATAGTATGTAAGACTTGATATATATATATATATATATATATATATATATATATATATATATATATATATATATATATATATATATATATATATATATATAAAATAAAGAGGTGGAGTTCTAAAGAAAAAACCCTAATTTTTATATATGTCTAATCTGTAGCGCCGATAGGCTTTCCCTGGTTAGAGAGAGAGAGAGAGAGAGAGAGAGAGAGAGAGAGAGAGAGAGAGAGAGAGAGAGAGAGAGAGAGAGAGAGAGAGAGAGAGAGATTTGGGTAAAACTTCACTTTTACACTCAGCCAAATAACCTTACATTCCCACATATCCTCATGTTTATTGGGAGAAGATGGGGAATGGGGATATCTTATTAACTATTTATTTGGGACGGTAATGAGTGTCAGTATCATTTGTGTATATCAATGTAAAACTCCCGAGTAGAGCTTCCCCTTAACCAAAAAAAATTTTGGGGATATATATCAAAATTCAAAGAAAATAAATAATCCGGTTAGAGGCTGCTGTTATATCTCCTTTGTTTCTGGTATTCATCACCATTATTATACAAATTTAAGCCTAGAGTAGTATTTCTGAAACGTTTTTCTACCACTTAATATCTTTCTCGTATATATACACTGTTTTTATTGGAGGTATATATTAATAATAGATTCCGAGATGAGGCTGTTGTTATATATCTCCTTTGTTTTTGGTATTCATCACCAATATTATACAATTCTGTGCCTACAGTAACATTTCTACATTTCTCTACCGCTTACTATCTTCCTCGTATATATACACTATTTTATTGAAGGTATATATCAATATTAAATTCTGAGAAGAGGCTGGCTCAGACTGGTGCAAAAAACCCGCGAACGAGCGTCGTCTGCTATAACCCACCTCCAGAATCAGATTCGACGGATTCATGAATCTGTTACAGATCACGGGTTAAGATGGTAAATAGAACACGATTTCGCGGCTAAGCTCCGCCCAGAGCGGCCAAGCCCCGCCCAGATTCAGTGAACTGAAACGGATTCACGCAAATAGAAGGTCTCTAGATGAACTACTTATAATGGCCGCAGCGCGCGAGGCTCTATTGTGTCGCATCATCTTCAGCGGCCCCTACAACAGTTATAGTGCAACGCTCGCCCTCGCTGGAGAACAGAAGTCAACTCACCTGCAGCTTTTGGCAAAAACTTAAGGAAAATGACCACCTGCACATACTTACACGAAGAGCACTGTCCCGATACCAGACCAGACATAGTGGAAGGTTGCCAGCTGTTAGGTGCCTAACAGAGCGCTACAGGAAGTCTACCGTTCCCCATGTGGCTCGTCTGTTCAACTAACAATCAGAATTGTTACTAGTCAATGCACATATTGGTCATAGATTGTTTTCTAGTATGTTCTAATTAGCATTTTATTTGTAAACATTTTAAAACTAATTTAGTCAATGTTTTATTCAATTGTGTTTCATGACCTTTTCAGTAAGTGTACATTATTGTACCGTATACTGCTTCTTGATAAATAAGCCATTTATTATTATTAATATTATCATTTTTATTGTCTAGTATAGACACAAACCCCCCCAACCCCCTCACTGAGGCTATAGTCTGAGGGCGGCGCACAAGCCCTAGTGCGCATTAGGCTTTATGGAACACCGGATTTGTGAGAAGCTTTATAATGATTGTCTTGATACTATAGAAGAGGAGTAGTAGTCTCAGAACATTATATCGATGTATTGTAGACTATGCAGTCGGGTATGAAGCTGTGGTGATGGCATTTGTTGCTACAAATCTTGTCGAGCTCCCTCAGTCTTTTTTTTATTTTTTTCCAATTACTACTACGATAACTTTAAGTTTTTTTTTTTTTTTTTTTCAACTCCAAACCATTTAATGATTTCTTTTTGTGCGTTCAACTTTGTCCTAGAATATCTATTTCCTACACAAATATATACGACAACTGCAGCAACCTTCCATATCTTTTGTCATTTTGGCTACATTTATATTCGTATTGGTATTCTTTATTAACATGAGCCAAATAAATACCGTTTCTGGTCATATTATAATCACTCCCCTATTTGCATAATATAAACAACCACTATTGCGTCTGGAATACATATCCACCATTCACGTCCGTTCCGACAAGACCAATGGCCGTTCAATTATAGATAGTTAGACCGACAGAGGCACCCTTTAGCAATTGACTACTTGAGAGAAGACACAGAGAGAGAAGTTGGACCTTATTACAATAAAGCTGAGCCGCATAATGATAACACTATTAGAATGTAAAACTAATATGTGCAAAAATAATTTAAGTTTACTATGAAAGGTATAGTTAACCATTTTCATGACCGCGATGCCAGACGTACACTTTAAAGCAACAATTGTCATGTCAACATAAGCATTTTACTTGGACAGAAATGTTATGCTTTCATCCAAACTGTTATATAGGTACTAGTGTCATCCCTAATTACCTTACAATGTCGTAACACCGGTACTGCCACAGGAAAAGGAAATTATACCCGCGCCTGAACAACAGTTAGCACTCAACACAGACTCACACAAGACTGCTCAGTGGTCAGTGGTCACTGCCGAGGGTCCTGTTGTTACGACGCATGCGCGGGTTGCTGCTACCCTACTTAATTAAGGAATGTGTCGTACAAAAATGAACTCAATATGTATTCACACCTACATATTGTAGCTAGCTAATTCATATTAATGATATTGTATAATCGAATTCAAGTTTGGAATTAACACTGACTCGTATACTATCAGGTTACTAGGCTGGTCTCCTACAATTTATTTAATAACCTTTTGCCTTTTCTTTCATTGTTCCATAAGTATTTATGGAACAATAAGAAAATAAGGAGGCTGCAGGAAACCAGTTGACTTACGGCAGGCATCTCTTGTTCCTTCGTAGACTACAGCAACAATGCAGGTAATCAAGAGGCCTTGCACAATATAGATGTTGCCGTGACTCCAAAACTGGTTCCAACACGAACATTACACATCGCAGAAGCTCACATTAAGATAAATAATTCATGTTTCGCTTCAGTTTATAATAATTTACATGTGATATCCTTTCCTTGCCTTGCGAGTGATTTGTTAAGTACACGTGCTCACCTAAGCACGTAGTCTTGACACACATATCACTTCTCAACCTTTTTAACTGTTCACGATTACTTATTATACAGACGTTTTTTTTCTCCCTTGTATGCCCAACTGACACGGAAAGCTCCTTTGTTTACTTAGATTTAACCTATTTTCCATTTTTCTTCTTCGTAATTGAGCAACTAATGATCATGAAAATCTCTCAGCTACTGCACATTGATATTCCAATACCGGAAGGACAACGGTTATTAAGGTGTTGCAGGTATTGGGTCATGTGTGCAGGAACGCCATATGCATTCTCAAGCTTGAGAGTCAGATCTTTCAACTTCAAATCCCCGTCCAAATCGCTCAATGGCAAAACTGTCAATGTTCCACCTTCCAGGATTGTGGATATTTTCACCGCGCCACCACCACTGGCTCCCCCACTCGTGTCGCACGGCAACACCCAGGCAGGGAATAATAAAGACTTCCTTCACAAAAATGAGTGTCGTCAACGAAATATCTGCTCAGCGCCTAAGGAATGCATCAACATTATTATCATCTAGTTCACAGGTATTGCCTGAGAAACTACATCCGTCTGCCTAGCACCCTAGAGTAGCGCCACTGTCGACTCGTCCCAGTTCGTAGCCGTCTGGAACACTACCTGCTTAGCACGATCACGGATGGTGTAATGGAGGATTTCACTGGCGAATATTTTGTCTTACAAACGGGAGTGACGGCAATCAAGGAAGTCTTCATGCAAGCGATGGAGCACCATTAGCCTCTCTTATTTACGGACACGGATGTCAGTAGGAATTTCGAGGTTCTCGCCACTTGGTTTCGAGGTAAAATACACATTTTAATCTCTCTTCATCCTGAACTTTATTTTTTTACTTAATTCCCCCTCGCGCTGGCTACAATAAACGTGAAACATTGTTACCAGACACGAAACAATGAGATGACTCCGGAAATTTGTGGAGGATTCAGATTGAAGGCAATGCTTCTCAAATATAGTGCCTCTACGCAAACACGCTTCAAACACACTGAGTTTACCCTTCTAAAGCAGATATGTATACAGGAAAATAAATAGAGAAGTAAGTGCAAACACGCTGGTTGGTTTGCTAGCGAGCCTGCGGGGTAGTACTGAGTCAAGCCTACTCCACCTACCACGAAGCCTTTACTAATGCATTTACTACTCACTTGTGTTTAAAGTATTTCATTATTCACACTCACAATTTTGTAACTTTAAAATTAATACGTTAAGCTTGTGGCTGCAATTTCAAATAAACCGTCTTATCATTATTATTATTATTATTATTATTATTATTATTATTATCATTATTATTAATATTATTATTATTATTAATATTATTATTATTATTATTATTATCATTATTATTATTATTATAAGTAGTAGTAGTAGTAGTAGTAGTAGTAGTAATAGTAGTAGTAGTGGTGGTAGCAGTAGTACTATTGTTATTATAAAAAAAATATTGGTATTGTTACTATTATCATTATCATTATTACTATTATCACTAATATTATTACTATTATGATCATTATCATTATTTTTATCATTATCATTACCATCATTATTATTATTATCATTATTATTATTATTATTATCATTATTACTATTATTAATACCATTATCATTATTTATAGTACTTCGTTCACACACACACACACACACACACACACACACACACACACAGACACACACACACACACACACACACACACACACGTATACTCACACACACACGCACACACACAAAAAAACATATATATATATATATATATATATATATATATATATATATATATATATACATATATATATATATATATATATATATATATATATATATATATATATATATATATATTATATATAAATATATATATATATATATATATATATATATATATATATATATATATATATATATATATATATATATATATATATATATATATATATATATATATATATATATATATATATATATATATATATATATATATGTACATATATACATACTGCATAAAACTTTTAAAAACTAAAGAAGTACACAGACAAACACACACATACACTACATTCTGCATTTCATTATATTGCACAAAATGGATCAACTATCGCTGCCTTGGAACTGTACGTGCAGAACGACTGCACACATATATACTTACACTGACTACATCTTAAGACAGGCAGCATAGGTCAGCATGCTCTTATTCGATAAATTAAACACATTCGTATATGAAACGTTAATATTCCGTTTTGTGTATTGATAAAAAAAAAGAATAAAGAACTGTGGCATGGACGCAGCATGTATTTGTGGGTGAGGCTCCTGCGTTCACCTCACATCACATGGTGGACAACAACAATAAAAAAAAAAAGGGGACTAATGGAACCCTGCGATGAGTCATAACTAATACAGGAATGATACACCATGATGCATGTATTTTCTTTTTTTTATGTATTCGCTTTGATCACATAAATGACAAATACGCGTGTCTAGGCCCCTCGTGTCACCGGATGATTCGTGGGGAAAAAAGTCACTCGCGCGCACAGACGAGGCAGGCAGCAAGATTTTGTCAGCAGCATAATTACACACGATATCAACTCGCCCTGCACTTATAGGCGGGACGCGGGATGTGCTTCAGACCATAATTGTGTGCACCTCCATAACAATCCATGCTCAGCAACCTCATAAAACACGTTTGTATGCGTTCACGTGCATCTGTGTTGCTAAGGCTACTATCATACAAGTGACGGTGTAGGAAA
>JAXIVD010007859.1:0-15000 GCA_036785275.1 Cancer borealis | reverse complement strand
TTTTTGTTCGTGTTGCGTCACCAGAAAAGATTGTTAAGAATAGGTACGAGAAAATAACTTGTAAATATTGTACCTGAAATGAAAGGTATCGAACACAGACACTTATTTTTTGTTCATATATAAGGTCAAAACTTCATCGTATTTGCTTATTTATAAAAAGAAAACTAGAAATGCATAAACAAAAAAAGTATAAATAATTGTCGTTGCTAGCGAATAATACATTGGAAGGAAAGGTTAACGGAGACGCAATGATGTTATATATTATTGTACGATAGTTAAAAAAAAAAATCACTAAAAACACCAACGTAAAAATATGTAACCAATATCGTACGTACCTGCCAGGATGTCGTACTTCGAGCAGATAAAAAATAAAAGAAGATACCGGTCAAATAAAGCAAACAGACAAGCAAATAAAAATAAGTAAATATATAAACAGACCCAGTCATTTGAGCAGCTGGAAATCATTTATCTCCTTATCCAATTATCATACCTAATACGATTTGCATAATGGAATATCACACACGCGACATTTTTATCGGACGTATAACAAATTAGTCACTAGAGTTGTTATTCATAAAAGTAAATAAACATTAACATAAGACTCGTTTGTTTTGTGCAAGGATGGCGGTGGTAATAATTCTAGTGTGATAGTTTTCCTTCTAACTGAGAGAGAGAGAGAGAGAGAGAGAGAGAGAGAGAGAGAGAGAGAGAGAGAGAGAGAGAGAGAGAGAGAGAGAGAGAGAGAGAGAGAGAGAGAGAGAGAGAGAGAGAGAGAGAGAGAGAGAGAGAAAAGCAAAGAAGAAAAATCTAACACCGATACTTACGCTTTACTGATTTTTAGAGGTCGTTGTGTTAGGCGTGTTATCAAGGTCACTGAAAATCTCCCTTACTCCCCCTTCCTCCCCTCTCTCTCTCTCTCTCTTTCCCTCTCTCTCTCTCTCTCTCTCTCATGCTCTCTACTCTAGTCTCCTACAATAAGCACACTACACCATTACGTTCTAACTTACGCTAACTACCTCTCATTGCTGCCAACCAGGACGCACCAATCCCGCTCGTACTGTCGGGGAGAAATTACAGGAAGGAACGTGAAACCATATTTTGGGTAATAGTAGTGGTGGTGGTGGTGGTGGTGGTGGTGGTGGTGGTGGTGGTGGTGGTGCCATGTTCATAACCACGAGTAAGGAAAGTGGAATGAGAGTGAATGTGGAGGTGAAGGAAGATTTAAAGGAGGAAGAAGTGGATTAGGAGGAGGAGGAGGAGGAGGAGGAAGGATGGAGTACAAGTAGAAGAAATGAGAGGAATGAATGTAGTCTGAAATTGTGGAAGAGGAGGAGGAGGAGGAGGAGGTGAAGGGTCAAGAGGAGGAGGAGGTAAAGAGAACGAGGTGGACGAGGTGGAAAGGAGGCAATGTAAGAGTCATCCGCGTGGTATCACAGGCTAGATCAGTGTGAGTCTTGCCAAACCAGTCCAAACACACACACACACACACACACACACACACACACACACACACACACACACACACACACACACACACACACACACACACACACACACGAGCCGCTCACCCTGAAAAGACTTGAATGTCGTAATGATGTTTAAATGTTTATCTCGTGTTGGGCTGCAGATTTTCCTTGCCTTTCCTCCTGTTTATCATTATTTATTGTTGTTATTATCATTATTACCATTATACTACTACTACTACTACTACTACTACTACTACTACTACTACTACTACTACTACTACTACTACTACTACTACTACTACTACTACTACTACTACTACTACTACTACTACTACTACTTCTACTATCATTATTCTTATTCTCATTCTTTTTCCTATTTTTCTTATCACATCTCTATTCTATATATAAGAATGAAGAGAAAAATAGAGAGGAAAATAGGACTGGAAAAAAGAAAATATTGAACGTTAAGGAAAAATGTGAGGAAACTTCTCTCCTTATATAGATAAACAGATACAGACAGACAGACAGATATATAAACACAGACAGACAGATAAACAGACTTGCCTGCAATTTCTCGTACACGCACCACTGTCGTAATTTACCACAAGAAAATATGGAAGTGGAGGAGTAAGAGGAACAAGAGAGGAAGAAAGAGAAGGAGGAGAAGGAGGGAAAGGAGGAGGAAAAAAAAAGAGGTTGGACCGTTGTGTCAACAGAATAAGTGGTCCCTCAACAGTAAGGGAAAATAGTGGAGTGAATCTTCTATTTCCTTCTGTTGTCACTTAGGGAAACCTCATTTTGTTCACCGTTTCATGAGGAAGCGAAGAATGATAAGTGAGGAGGAGGAGGAGGAGGAGGAGGAAGAGGAAGAGGTATTTATCTAAAAGTATGTATATAATAAGAATGCATTGAGGGTATACATAGCTTTTAATACAGAGCTGAATATAAGGATGATGTACGATTGGAAGGAAGGGAAAAAGGGACATGAAAGGACATACAAGTACCAAGGATAAAAGGAGGAATGAAGGGAAGGAAGGAAAGAATAAGAAATAAAAGAGAGGAAAATGGTGTTACCGCATGGAAGGAAGGAAGAAAGACCCGCTTCTCCTCCTCCTCCTCCTCCTCCTCCTCCTCCTCCTCCTCCTCCTCCTCCTCCTCCTCCTCTCCCCTCCTCCTCCTCCTCTTCCTCCTCCTCCTTCTCCTCGTAAAAAAGAAGAGTCGTGCTGTCACTTTATATTGATACTTTGCGTGGGTCTTGTGGGGCAGACCATCCATCACCCACACCAAGAGGAAAAGGAAGAGGAAGAGGAAGAAAGAAGAAGAAGAAGAAGAAGAGAAAAAGCAGAAGGTGATGATGATGATGATGAATATTGTGCTGATAAAAATGATGAACTAGTGAAGCCATCTCCTCCTCCCTCTTCCCTCCTCCTCCTCCTCCTCCTCTTCCTCCTCCTCCTCCCCCTATAAGTGACCTCTCGCTCACAACAGTCCTGCAACGTACACTCACCCATATAAGTCTGCCCTTATCTCTGTGACACTTGTTTATACAAAAATAATATATGTAGCTCGGTGGTCACAGAGAATATAAACATGACTGTCGAAATGAGAGTGACGGGGTACAAAATTAATCCTCTGAGCTTGATTCTGTTGCAGCGACCAATTGTTGTAAAGGAAATTTGGGTTTGATGTATTGTATTTATAATGAATGTTAGTAATGAGTGAAATACGAAGGGTGTTAGGGAGTATTTATTGTTTTATATGTTATTAAGGATTGTTGTAGATTTTTTGTTGTGAGAGTTAGAAATGTTTTGCTTGCTCGAGTGTTATTGAAGGATATATAAGAATAATTTAGTGATGACGAAAAGTGTATTATTTTTTCGCATATTATATAAGATTATTGAATGTTTTATGTAGAGCGAATGTAAGTAATAATATATAATCATAGTTAAAGATATATATATACACCGTTTCACACACTAGTATTCGATATAAGAAATTAACTCGAACAGTGGAAAAAAAAGTCTGAAATATTCTTTGCTTTTTCATACAAGTACAAGCGAGATTTTAAAAAAAAGTACAGATCTACACTAATATTCATGAAATATAGAATACCAATTAATCATATCACGGTGAGGTTGAATTACTAGTTTGATTTAGACGTAAATTACACACCTGAAACACCTGTGATTGACTGCAGATGTGGGTGCAGGTGTAGTGAGGTGGAATCATCAATACCTACACCCACTCACTCAACATACACACCTGTCCATTAGCTGAATTTCCGGTACACTTCAAGAAAAACAACACGATTATAATTTTTCTTCACCATAACACAAAAAAATATATATATAGTACATTCGATTTGAGCTAAAAACTAGAATTCACCGTAACATATAAAAGGGACTCAAGGATACTCAAGGATACTCAAGGTTCCTCTACATATATATAGGAAAGCAAGGTGTTGGGAGGTCCTATCTACCTAGCTGAGGGAGAGTCATGTCGTGGGTGTCGTGTCTTACATCCTCGTTCTCGTCCCCGCCTATAAAGTCCTATCATTTACATACCGTCCTTGAGGTGTTATGGGAAGTGACTCGCTTCTTAAAGTATATTAAAGAAAAAATGTCACAAAAAGGAGTAAAGAGTTGAGAAAGTTGACATGAGAGAAAGTATTAAAGAGGAGCATACAGACACATACAAAGAGGAGAGAGAGAGAGAGAGAGAGAGAGAGAGAGAGAGAGAGAGAGAGAGAGAGAGAGAGAGAGAGAGAGAGAGAGAGAGAGAGAGAGAGAGAGAGAGAGAGAGAGAGAGAACGTAGGATATATATGGACAGAAGGAGACAGCAATGCGCTCGCCGGAAAGGGAAGAAGAGAAAAAGAGGAGAAAGAGAGGAACATGTAGGTGGCGCCTTAAAGGAGGGAGGGAGGGAGGGAAGGAGAGGAAAGGAAGGAGAGAATGTGCAAGAACGATGGAGGGAAGTGCCAGAAGAAGGGAAGGAGTAACAGTGCCAAAGGATGGAGGGAAAGGTGCCAAAAGGATAGAGGAAAGGAAGGAGAAGGAGGAGGAAAGGAGAAGGAACATAAGGAAGCGCAGAAAGGAAAGGGAAATGGAGGAGAAAAGAAATGAAAAGGGAATAGGAGAAAATAATGATAACAAGGGAATGAGGATAGACAAGAAAAGATGAAGAAAAATAAAGGAAAGGAGAAAAGAGGAATAAAAAGATAACAAGAGGAGACAGCGAGGAACAAAACAGATAGAAAATAAAAAAAAAGGAGGACGAAGGGAACACAAGCAAGAGAAAGGGAAGAGGAGATAGGAGAAAGGGAGATATAGGAAGAGAAAGGGAAAAGGAGGAGGAAGGGAGGGGATGTAGGCGAGAAAGGGAAAGGGAGGGGAAGGAGGAGGCGGAGGAGGATGGGAAAGGGAAAGAGAAAGGGAAGGGGAAGAAGAGAAAAGAAGGAGGAGGAGGAGGAGGAGGAGGAAGACGAGGGAAAGGAGGTGTATGGAAGAGCCTCCCAGACCCGCCCTAAAATTTGTCTTTGGTCAGTGGACAGGAGACGCCCTTTAGTCGGTCTTTATTTAACATAGAAAAAAGAAAACGAGAAATAAAACATCATAGGAAGAAGATATAGAACTAATGAAGGGAATTAAGTCTTTTGATTGACACGAACGCGAACATAAATATTAACACCAATAAATATATATATAAAAAAAAAGAACAAACTTATGATTACTTCCCTTCACGGAGGAGGGAACAAAGAAATAAATGAATATAAATAAAACTAATAAAAGTCTAAGGAGTATAATGAAAGGGTCTGTCAGCGGCAAGGTGAGGATGATGGAACTAAAGGGAATACAGAGTGGGTGGGCGGACATATCTGGCACCTCTATACCTTGCCTTACCGTCGTACAGCCAAGTTAGTAATTATCGTACACCACAGATATTGCTTATAACATACACGTTACCTATTAGGATTGAAATTTCTGTATATATATAACTCTCTCTCTCTCTCTCTCTCTCTCTCTCTCTCTCTCTCTCTCTCTCTCTCTCTCTCTCTCTCTCTCTCTCTCTCTCTCTCTCTCTCTCTCTCTCTCTCTCTCTCTCTCTCTCTCTCTCTCTCAATTCGCTTTTTTTGTTCTCTTTTATTCTGTGTACGATAATAAATTCTTAGTGTACGATGATTTAATTTTGATGCATCGCCGTCTGACATTTTGAGCGAACGATAACTACAGTTCACCATTATATCTGATGTTTGATTATGTGCTACACGTCTTATTATCATTATTATTATTTATTATTATTATTATTATCATTATATTCATTATTATCATTATTGTTTTATTTTTTATCACAGCGCTTTTTTTTTTATACTTTCAACACATCAACAGATTATTTTCATATATCAACAATTTTTTACAACAAATAATTTTCTTTAATAGAGTAACAATAATAATAATGAAGAATTTATGGTAACTTTAAAAGGCTCTCATTATACATCTCTCTCTCTCTCTCTCTCTCTCTCTCTCTCTCTCTCTCTCTCTCTCTCTCTCTCTCTCTCTCTCTCTCTCTCTCTCTCTCTCTCTCTCTCTCACCGGATTGAGTCGTTTCCGGTGTATCTGTACGTAATCAGAACTTCCTCCCTCCTTCCCTCCCGTGTATGGAGGAAAGTGGAGGGAAGAGGAAGAGAGAAGAGAAACAGATAGATGGGAGGGAGGGAGGGAAGGAGAGAAAGAGCGGGAGGGAGAGCAATTGTATGGAGGGAAAGAAGGAGAGAGAAAAGGAACAATATGTGAGGTTTTCTGTGATAAAAATTGTGAAAGAAAAGTATGTTTGGAGGAAATAGAAGAGAGAGAGAGAGAGAGAGAGAGAGAGAGAGAGAGAGAGAGAGAGAGAGAGAGAGAGAGAGAGAGAGAGAGAGAGAGAGAGAGAGAGAGAGAGAATATTTTCTTCCCTTTGTCAATCATAGTTTAGTTTGCCTCTAGAGTGTTCCTTGCGATAAGGTGAACTTCCTCTCCTCTCTCCTCCTTCCTCTTCCTCCTCCTCCTCCTCCTCCTCCTCCTCTTGTTATCTCCAGCCGCCCACACGCCGCCCACACCCACGCCCACCACTCGTCGCCTCTCCTGGGCTTCGACACGTGTCCGTCAATGAACCTCAACACTGAACCTTCGTGGACACCAAGATGTCTATTCGACCCTCTCCTCTTACCTCTTACTCTCCTCTTTGTTTCCTCTTCTCCCTCTTCCTCTTCTCTGTTCTTCTTATGTTGCATTCTATTTTCGTTTTATCTTCCAGTTCTCATTCCTTTCTCTTGTTTTTCGTCTTTCTGTTTTGTCTTCATTCTTTCTCTGTGTTTGTGTGTCCCAGAATGCAATGTCAGTGGTCGTCAAGCTACGTACGATAATTTGGTCCGACGTCGCTCAATAGATGGGTTGAAACGCTGCTCTCCTGTTTATCGCACTTCAATTGTTTTTTTCGTGGAATCTTTAGTTTTTCTCTATTGGATGCTGAGTTATATATATTTTATTTTATACTTTTATATTCCTTTTCCCTTCTATTTCATTTATATACAAGTTGGTAGAACATTTAAATGGATTTGATGGTCTTGTTCGATGCGTATTTGTCTAGTCCAGAATATATTATACAATCTTAGACACACACACACACACACACACACACACACACACACACACACACACACACACACACACACACACACACACACACATACACACACACCATATAGGAGTGGTCCCCCATAGCCTCACCCTTGTATGGGGGAGCGAGTGTCAGAGGGGAAGACTTCACTACCATACACCTCTGAAAAAACATCATATCTCAACTCTGGCTTTTCTACGGAGACAAGAGAACCATGAGTCTTGCCCTTACCGCCCTTCCCTTCCTTGCCCTGCCCTGCCCTGCCTTGTGCTTCCCCTGCCTTGCCTTGCCCTCTAACCCTGCCCTGCCTTACCTATACAGACTCAAAGAAGAGAAAGAATTAAGAAGAAAAAGAGGAATGAAGACTAACTTTTCGTCATATCTGCGTCACAAATCATGATCAGGGGAGGACATTTTTTTTTATATGCCAAGGGACGTGTTATCTCGCCGTTTGCTCATCCCCAAGGGCGTCCCTGTGAGAGGAAGGTCAATCAACTAGCTTTAGACATGACCTTTGTTGATGTTCCCTTACTCTCTCTTCCTCTTTCTCTCTCTGTCTCTTTCTCTGTCTCACTTTCCCTCCTCCAGCTCTTCTAAAAATATCGACAGTGGTGTAAAAGTGGAATAGTAAACGTAATTTAATTTGTGTTTATTGCAGTTTTTTTCCTTCAGTATTCTCTTAGTTGCGTTGTGTTTATAAATACCTAATGCTCACTGGATAAAGAAAAAAAAAAAAAAGAGCAGCGTCAAGCGTAGAGGCAAAGGATAGATTACGTATATAGCTATTTTCTATTTATATAACAAGTATTCGTTAGTGTGTCCTCTATAACCTCTCGTGATCAGGTGTTGCTGCTAAAAAAAATACATTCTAAAAAAAAACCAACACTGTCCTCCTCGATACAGGGGCGAGATGTAGAGTGGGTTTGGGTGTCCCTGGCGCTGATGACGTGAGATTACAAAGGTTAATGGGATTTGAGGTAAATGATGCGAAAGAAAAAACAAATTACATACTTAATGAATCCACGTAGAGCGTTAAGCGAATTGGAAAGAAGGTTTAGCGTGCATAGAGAGTACGAGGGAGAATGACTTAGAGGAAATTAATTTGAAAAAACGGAATAGCAGTGAAAAGCCAGACATAATTTAGATGAAAAAAAAAGTTGTTGATAAAAATGTGATCTCCATACAGCAAAAAAAAAATATATAGTTATTGAATTAAAAAAGAGAGAAACATACAATAAAAAAAGAGATAGACAGACAGAAAGAAATAGAAATAAAATACAAAATGTCACCACACAGCGCCATCTGATGCCATAAATATGAACCAATGAAATGGACGCTTTGATATACTGGTATTGGACGTGGATCAAAGACAACCTGGTGACGAGGCGACGAGACACTAAACTAGACCAGAGACCAGAGACGAGAGGACGAGGACGAGGACGATGTAATAAAGAGAGAGACAGAAAGAGAGAGAGAGATTTTTAAAAGTACAAAATCATTAATAAATATATCAACACACACCTTATACTTCCCTCCAAAGGAAAAAAAACAAAAGAGAATCACACACCATAAAAGTTACGAGTGTTTAGTTCCAAAAATGTCCGTGGTGGCGCTGGTTGGTTTTAGAGAATCACGAGTCACCTTTACGAGAAGTTATTAACGTGGCAATGAAAAGTGAAGGATAACTTAGGTGTTTTCTATCATAATGAACCTCCTTTCTCACCTTGGAATGAGGCGTCACAAAGATACTTCAAACTTAAATGACGTAAAAAGTTTGATTACAAGCTATTATCACCAAAATTATTCTCTTATTTCCTCCTCCTCCTCCTCTTTCTCCTCCTCCTCCTCTTCCTCCTCCTCCTCTTTCTCTTTCGTTGTCTCTCTTATTCCTTTTATTATCATGGTAATTTTAAGGAGGGAGAGGAAACTAAGGAGGGAGAACATGAGGAGAGAGAGAGAGAACGAAAAGGTACGAAACACAGGAAGGAAAACAAAGAATAATTATCACTAAAGGCCAAACGAATTAAACAAAAATGAAGCGAGGAGGAGAGAGGAGGAGGAGGAGGAGGAGAAGAGAGTAATAAAAGATAAGGAGGGTGTGAGGGAGAGCGAAACACTCATACAAACAAGAGATGAAGAAGATAAGACTTTGCCAGCTGTTTTCCTCTTCTCTCTCTCTCTCTCTCTCATCTCTCTCTCTCTCTCCTCTCTCTCTCTCTCCTCTCTCTCTCTCTCTCTCTCTCTCTCTCTCTCTCTCTCTCCTGTGCATTTATTTCTTCCTCCCTTGCGTCTGTTCTGGCCCTCTTCTCCAATTTCCTTCTTCCTTCCTTCCTTCCTTCCTTCCTTCCTTCCTTCCTTCCTTCCTTCCTTCCTGTCTTCCTTCCTTACTTCCATCCTTGTCTTATTTTCTTATCAGATTTTCAATATCCTCTTCTTATGATTCTATTTTATATCACATCCTTATTAGCATATTCCTTTCCCCTCCTCCTCCTCCTCCTCCTCCTCCTCCTCCTCCTCCTCCTTATTTCCCACGCAAGGACAGCTGCTCCTATCTAGTTGGGGACGAAATTCCTCCTTATAACAAAAGAATAAGGGATGTAAGGCTAGGTTAGGTTAAATTAGGTTAGGTTTATTTAGGTTAGGTAAGGTAAGGTTAGGTAAGATTAGGTTAAGATAGGTTAGGTTAGGATAGGTTAGGATAGGTTAGGTTAAGTTAGGTTAGGTTAGGTTCAGATAGGTTAGGTTAGGTTAGATTAGGTTAAGATAGGTTAAGATAGATTAGGTTTGGTTAGGTTAGGTTAGGTTAGGAGGATAAGATATTACGATCCACAGGTAATTTAAGTATATTCAAAGTAATTCCTTCAGCCATTTATAAGGTAATTTAAACTCTTTCTGGGTGTTAAAGGAAGAGAGGCTATATAGAGGATCAAGTGATAATAGTGTCTGAATAGTATTAGAAGAAATATTAATGTGGGCTTTAAATGGTAATGCATGTGAATTTCCATAGTAGTGCAAATCTAAGTTAATGGGTGATAGGAATTACAACATGAAGGTGATATAAAGGAGGAAACTAAATAAAGGAGAATAATGGAATAAGGGAATGAGAGAGGGACAGTAAGAGAGAGCAAGAGAGAGAAATGGAGGAGGGAAGCCAGCGAGAGAGAGAAAGAGAGGGGGAGAGAGAGAGAGGTAAAGGGGGGGGAAGGGAGGGTATTGTACGATGATTACACTTCTTCATCACTGTCCGAGGGAGTGATGGTGATGGTGGTGATAGTGTTGTGATGGTGAGGACTCTGTCGGGCCTCACACTGGGTAAGAAAAGGCAAAGAAAAAAAAAAAGAAAAAGAAACACGAAGCAAAAAAAAAAAAAAAAAAAAAAAAAGTGTTAGACTGACAGCATTGTAGGCGTGTGTGTGTGTGTGTGTGTGTGTGTGTGTGTGTGTGTGTGTGTGTGTGTGTGTGTGTGTGTGTAGAGAGAGAGAGAGAGATATGAGTATGAATGTGACGTGTTGGAGGAGGAGGAGGAGGAGGAGGAGTAGGAGGAGGAGGAGGAGGAGGAGGAGGAGGAGGAGGAAGGGCAGGATAAAGATATATAATGCAGCAAAATATTTAGACTTATCCCCCTTTACTCAAGCTGAAAGTGAGTGGATTAGCTTTAAAGGAGACAGAAGTAACATGAGAGAGAGAGAGAGAGAGAGAGAGAGAGAGAGAGAGAGAGAGAGAGAGAGAGAGAGAGAGAGAGAGAGAGAGAAGAGAGAGAGACAGAGATAATAGGCAATGTAGTCAGAAATTCACACATAGACAGATTTTGACACCGGTTGGAATAGCTTCAAAAAGAGACAGGTGATATATCCTGTAGCCTCCCATTAAAGTTTCAATTCATGGGACCTTATCTCTCCGTGCCGTTATGGGTGGAGAGAAGGAGGAGGAGGAAGGTGGGGGGGAGGGAGGAATGCTGATGGAGTAGGAGTATAAGTTGAAGAGAGAGTGAGGCTAGACAAGAGGGAATCAAAGAGAGTTAAGGTGATAAGGTAGGAGTGAATTTTGAGTAAGTATTTGTGTTCGAAAAAGGGAGATATATGGGAGTAGAGTACAGGTGGAGGTGTTTTGGGGGAAGGGGTGAAGGGAAATATTCAAGTTTCCCCTCAAATCCCCTCCCTGTTTGAACTTTGTCCTGCTGAGTGAGTGAGGGGAAAAGGGGAAGGAAACAAGGTAGTGATATCAATTAGTAATGCTTCTGTTCTCTCTCCCTTGATAATGATTTTTTCTGATTTCCTCCCTTTTCCCCTCACTTCACCTTACCTATTCATCTGCTTCCTCTCTCTTTCTCTTTTTCTCTCTCTTTCTCGCTTTTCACCAGGTAATCAAGCGCTAATTAATGTATCTCACAGGTAGACCAGTCCTTGCATTACCTGACATAGCCGTAATTTGTTTGTCTTGTTGTTTGTCTTGTTGTTAAGGTCAGTTAAGTCACGTCTAACGAACCGTCCCTGTGGTAAGATGGTCTATGTTGTTTGTTTATGTTGAAGGGTTTGTTTATATCGAAGTGAAGGTCGGGGAAGAGTGAGTGGTGTACAGACGAGGGGATGAGTAGAGGAGAGGAGAGGAGAGAAGGAAGGTAGGTAGGTAGGTAAGAGGAGAGGATAGGTAGGGAGGGAGGGAGGTGGCATATGAGATCTACGAGAGAGAGAGAGAGAGAGAGAGAGAGAGAGAGAGAGAGAGAGAGAGAGAGAGAGAGAGAGAGAGAGAGAGAGAGAGAGAGAGAGAGAAAAGAGTCTGGCTGACCATGGGTAGAAAGATAGAGGTTTATGTTACATAACATACTTAGCATTCCTCTTTTTTTTTTCTTTCTTCTTCTCTTCCTCCGTTATGTACACACACACACACACACACACACACACACACACACACACACACACACACACACACACACACACACACATACACACACACACACACACACACCGCAGTTTAAACCTATTTTCGTGTTTGCAAGAAAAAAATATAACTTGAAAAATATGAACAGAACAGGAAATAGAGAGAAAAAGGGGAAGGGAGAGGGGAAAAAAGGGGAAGTGGGAGAGAGAGGGAAGAGATGGAGAGGTAGGGACGAAGAGAGGGAGAAAGAGAGAGAGAGAGAGAGAGAGAGAGAGAGAGAGAGAGAGAGAGAGAGAAAGAGAGAGAGAGAGAGGAGAGAGAAAGAGAGAGAGAGAAAGAGAGAGAGAGAGAGGATGCAACAGGTGGATGGGTGTAGCCTCCTCCTCCTCCTCCTCCTCCTCCTCCTCCTCCTCCTCCTCCTCCTCCTCCAGGTACTTTCTTTGGTACGTGAAGAAGCGAGTGTCTTTATTTTATTTTACTTTTTTTTTTTATCTTTCTATCGTATCTTTTCTTCTAACTTATTTTTGTTTTCCTTTTTTTCATTCTTTCTACTTATCATTTTTATCAAGAGAGAGAGAGAGAGAGAGAGAGAGAGAGAGAGAGAGAGAGAGAGAGAGAGAGAGAGAGAGAGAGAGAGAGAGAGAGAGAGAGAGAGAGTATAAATCACATTACCTCAATCTCTATCTCTCTCCCTTCTTCTTTCCCTCCGTCTCCCTTCCTTCACTCCACTGGGAACTCAACTATGCAAAAGCCAATTAGACAAATTCCATCTCTATTGACTTGTGCTGTTGTGGAGGAGGAGGAGGAGGAGGAGGAGGAGGAGGAGGAAGAGGAGGAGGAGGAGGAGGAGGAGGGAGAGAGGAACAAGATTAATGCATTATTTATTAGTAGAGAGGTGTTGCAGGAGAAAACAAGGATTCAGTGTAAAAAAGAGGAGGAGGAGGAGGAGGAGGAGGAGGAGGAGGAGGTAATGAGGTTAATGGTGGTGGTGGCTGTGGAGGAGGACGTTGAGTGGGAGGAGGAAGAGGAGGAGGAGGAAAAGGAGGAGGAGGAGGTGTTGGTGTTGGTGGTAATGGTAATGGTGTTAGTGGAAGAGGAGGAGAAGGATCTTGAGGAGGAGGAGGAGGAGGAGGAGGAGGAGCAAATAGAGAGGCAGGTAACTCGACTCTCCTCAGGTGACACCAGGTTGGCCACCTCCACGACGATAATTACTATGTCAACAATCCCTCCCTCTCTCCCTTCTTCCCTCCCTTCTTCCCTCCCTCTCTCTCCCTCCTTTCTCTCAGTCCCTTATTTTTCTATTCGTTCTTTTATATTTTTTTCACTTTCTCTCACTTTTTTTCGTTTATTCTCTCCTTCCATTTATTCTTTTCTTTCCGTCCATCCCTTCTCTATGTCCTACTTTATTTTCTCTCTCCATCTTTTTCTCTTTTTTTCCCCACTTTCTCATCTTCCTTTGCCAATATTTTTCTCTCATTTTCAACCTTGTAAACCATTCTTCATCTCTCTTCCTCTCCTTCCTCCTCCTCCTCCTCCTCCTCCTCCTCCTTCTTCTTTTCCTCTCCAACTTTTACCTCTTCTCTTCTTCCTTTCTTGTCCTTGAACTTTCTGGGTCCATTTTCTCTTTCTTTTCTTCTCTCATTTCTCAATAACTCCCTTTTATCTCATTTTCGCTTCCAGTTCTTCCTTCCCCTTCTTTCCCCTTTCCCTTCTTTCTCAGTGAACTTCTTTCCATCTCATCAGTTACCTCATTCTATCCCTTCTTCCTTCCATCTATTCCTTCCTCCCTTCTTTCCTTTTTTTCAACTGTTCAAGAAATTTTTTAAATGATCTTAATTTATCCCAAAAACCTTTAACTGGATTCATAAAAAGTGATTCTGATTAGCTATCTTTTCTTCCTCTTGTTCTCCCTCCCTTCTCTCTCTCCCCTCAGCCCCCCTCCTTGCCTCCGTATGCTAGAGTGAAGGGAGGTATTAGTGGGCGTGTGAGTAAGCTAAGGGCGGCTTTAATTGGACACAACACACACCTAAACCACGATTACTAAAGCAAACTCATCATTGTTCAAGTATGTTAATGTTTACGAGTGTTGAGAAGCGATTCTTGCGTAAATTATTGTTATTTATAAGCTATTAGAGTCTCTTTTGTTATCAGGATCCTTTTTTGTTTATTTTTTTTCCCCTCGCCATGTTACCAAGGTTTGCATATGTTAATCTGTGCTATTTACATACATGGCTTAAGAAAATATTTAATGCTCGCTGCTCAGCCTCGGACATGTAAGCTCTTAATGTTTATCCCTTTCTGCACTCCCTCAGCATCATAATATATCGTTAAGTTGATATTATTGTAGTAAAATGTTAGGTTGGGTTGAGTCGTACGTCTGGCAGCGTGACGAACTCCTACAGGCCAAGGCTCTCAACCAATCACGTACAAGATACACCGTTACCTCGTGTTAGTTTGTGGGTAGCAACTATACTACTATACTACTATAACTACTACTACTATAACTACTACAACTACTACTACTATGACGACGACGGAGTTTGATCCTCTTAAGAAGTGTTAGCGTCGGCCTGGGATCCCTTAGCAATAAATGAAGTGGGAGAGGCGACTTTTATGCCCCAAAGAGAGAGAGAGAGAGAGAGAGAGAGAGAGAGAGAGAGAGAGAGAGAGAGAGAGAGAGAGGGAGAGAGAGATACTGACTGTGCTACATCCCTTCCCTTCTGATCCTTAGATTTCAACTTCTTACCAATATCGTATCTTCCCTTTTATTTTCATATTTATTCCATATTTACTTTTATCTTCCTCCGTAAACGTTCAATCCGCCTCTCATCTCTTGTCTCTTTCATCTCAATTCCTCCCTTCCTCCTCCTTCTCCTCCTCCTCTTCCTCCTCCTCCTCCTCCTCCTCCTCCTCCTCCTCCTCCTCCTCCTCCTCCTCCTCCTGCTGGTCAACAAGGCCCTTTCTGGATCTACAGGAAATGGAAGAAAAGAAATAAAACTTGGT
>JAXIVD010007858.1:12500-18996 GCA_036785275.1 Cancer borealis | reverse complement strand
ACGTACAGTTGCCTCAAAAAGTACCTAAACTAGCAAGATTGATCGACTATCCTCTATCCACTAACTATCCACTGACTATTCACTCCACGGATCATACAATATTAATCTTAGTATCAGAGGTACACGAGCGAGCGGCATCATTTCACTATTTACCACACACTTGCTACGATTGCACCCCGAGGCCTAGCTAGACAAGGGTCAGGGAATCTAATACACTAGATAGCGCTGCCCTGTAATGCGTATCAGTGTCTTCTACGCCTTGAAGCTTCTGGTAAACTATTATATATCATCCAGAAACACATTGTGACTTCCTCGCTCAGGTTATCATGGTTACCTGCCTCCGGTGATGTGTTATATAGAGTTTATGTGACTAAAGTTAAGTTTATAAAGGATTTGTGAGTTAAAAGGGAATTGGATGCTATTTTGATTAGGATTTGAGGCTCAGAGTATGGTTAGGTGTATAAGATAAGTTGTTATGGTAGTTATTATAGTTATTTTAGCAGTGTGTTGTTAGATATTCAGGTTGTGATAGTAATATGTGTTCATAGTGTATATTTTATACTTTCTTCCTCCATTATTGTAATAAATATATACTAGATGTTTGTTTATTATGATTAGCATCTTAAAGCTTAATAGAGGACGTACATTCTCTCTCCCTTTTTTCTCTTTTTTTTTTTTTCTCTCTCTCTCTCTTTCTCATTTCATCTTATTTTCTCCTTTCCTCCTCTTCCATCCTCATTCCTTTGTTCCTCCCTTCATTTCTTCCTACCTTTATTTTTTGTCCCTTTATCCCCTCCGTGCTTCCTCCTCCCTCTTCCTCTTTTTCCCTCCTTCCCTCCCACTTCAAAAGAACCGTCGACAGCTGTTGTCTACCGCGGAAAAGTTTACCAACTCTCCAGTCATGAGTGGAGGAGGAGGAGGAGGAGGAGGAGGAGGAGGAGGAGGAGGAGGAGGAGGAGGAGGAGGAGGAGGAGGAGGAAGAAGAAGAAGAGAAGAGGATAAGTAAGAGGAGGCTGACAACTAAAAAATGAGAAAATATATTGATGATGTAAGATCAAATATATGATAGGAATGAAATGGAAGGCGAAGAAGAAGAAAAAGTATTGACGTTGGAAGCAAGAAAATATATACAACGAATAAATTTAGTAACCATGACACCTGTAAATTAATTAATATTCATGTGAAGTGACTCTACAAATACATGAATACTATCACAAGACAGGTAATTCGGCAATTTTAACTACCTGTCGAAATATTAATTACTACCCATGATTTCCACACAAGGTATTGCGATAAGGTTGAGTAGCTGTTAGATAAACAAATAATGCAAGAAATATTAGTAATTTCTCGCGAATATTTTAATGTCATGTTTAAGTAATGTTCAGAGAGAGAGAGAGAGAGAGAGAGAGAGAGAGAGAGAGAGAGAGAGAGAGAGAGAGAGAGAGAGAGAGAGAGAGAGAGAGAGAGAGAGAGAGAGAGAGAGAGATACATTAACATAGACAACCAATGAAAATAAGAGATAACCAAACATATAAACAAGCAAAAAATAAATTAATTAATAAATAAGTGAAAGAAATTAATACACAAACAGACGAAAAAAAATCTAACTCCTATGAATAGATACAGAACATCACATACATTGGAGATAAAAAAAATAACTTTCTATTTTTGTTCGAACTTGAGAAATATTTTTACCCCTTGAAAAAGACCACCACATTTTCTAAAGACCCCCAATGACTCTTAGAAAACGAAAGATACACCAAGTGAAAGAAAAAGAAAAAAGAAAAGAGTCTCATTCCAAATACAGTTCTCAGGAGAATTTGTCTTTTCAAAAAATCACGTTTCTGAAAGTTTTCCAATTAGCTATATAGATGCTTCCTTCACCACCTCCTTCACTGCCGCCCTCCCGCCCTCCCGCCCTCCCGCCCTTCCTGCTTCCTCCTTGCCTTCCGTGACAGTAAAGGAAGACAAACTCGCTTCATTACAGATATAAACTTAAGCTTGAATGAGGCTTAAGACACACTTCCCTGCACTGACCCAATGCTCTTCAAAAAACTTGTTCTCTTCGACACTATAATCAGTAATGTTAAATGCAGTGCCAGTGAAACGCTTTTTAAAATAAAGTTACATATCCCTCTCATTCCCAGCCATTTCAATTCACTGAGTTTTATAATTAAATTTAGTGTTGTGGTCTAATTACATTCACAATCTCCTATCATGATGCTTACATATATTTATTCTTTTTATATATACATTCGATTCACCCTCCTCACCGTTTAATAAATTCACTTAAAGGCTTCCCTTTAGCCCACCCTAAACCCAACACACAGCTCATTCTCTCACCTTCAATTTCCCTGCGTGACTACACCCCTTCAGAGCTCCTTAAGATAATCCCTTTCTCCCTTCTGCTTCTAATTGCACCTCGAGGCTCTATTCCTCCCACGAGTAATGAATTGGCTCGACTCCATTCTCCGTCCTCTATCCTCCTTACCTGACCCCACAGAGGCGCAGGTAACCCCGCCCGGGGCGACTAATTGGTACTCACTTCTGTCTCAATTAAGGTGAGGCTCTACCTGGTCCCTCACACCCGCCTCACCTGTCCAGAATGGTGAAGGGGACGTTTGGTTTCATATGGATGTGAGGGGAGGCAGCGAGGTGCGAGGTAAAGGAGAGCGCCAAGTGTGTAGTAAAAACATGTAGGGGAATGATGCTAATTGTGAGGTAAATGAGGACAGGGTGTGGGAGAAAGGCGGATGGACCCTTGGTGTTCCGTGTGTGTGTGTGTGTGTGTGTGTGTGTGTATGTGTGTGTGTGTGTGTGTGTGTGTGTGTGTGTGTGTGTGTGTGTGTGTGTGTGTGGAGGAGCACCGTGAATAGGACATCTCGCGTGTACCTGTCTGTACCTGCCGCGTTCACCCTCCGATAAGGCCTCGACCCCTGCCTGGAGTTGTACCTTTCTCTCTTCATCCTGTTTATCATCCTTTGCCTTGTCTGTCTGTCCACCTTTCCTTCCCGTCCCGTCATACATCATCGCTACAAGGAGATTCTGTCTGTTTCTCCACCTGTCTGGCGAATCATCTCGAGTATTTAGTTACCTGTTCATGTAAATTACTTCAACATACCGTGGGCGTTACGTAACAATATGAATTACACTGTGTCTGTAGCTGAGAAGAGAACACCTGATGCTATATTTAGGTGTGTAATGTATACGTAATAACATTAGTAATTCCAGCAGCACATCTCGCTTCAGATGTTGATGCTATTATCACACCGGCAATATTGGCTTCATTACATCATCTCGGCAGCAATAACGAAATACTAGACACACGCAGCCGGTAATACTATTAGTTAATATCCCGAAGCACCACTTGTATTGTTCAACAGGAAACAATATCGACTGACAACACCCACAATTGTAAATGGTGGTACGTGGCAGCTACACCACCACCACCACCACCACTACCACCACTACCACCATCACTACCATCACCACCACTACCACCACCACCACCTTTGACTACTCATTCGTATGTTTCTATTCTTGTATTTTCTTTTTATATAATATTCTCTTACGGTATTTTTTTCTATATATTTTTTATTTTATTTTTTGTTCTTGTTCTTGTTCTTCTCGTTCTTCTTCCTCTTCCTTTTACTCTTGTTCATTATAATGCACCCTCCCTTCTTTTACTTCCTTCCATCTCATTGCTTCCTTCCTTCCTTCCTTCCTCCCTTTTGCTTTCCTCTTTTACACACTTTCCCTCCATTGCCCTTCCTTTCTCCTTCCATCTTCCCTCAGTCGGAAACTAGAGGGGAATACATTGGTAAAGGTCTCTCTCTCTCTCTCTCTCTCTCTCTCTCTCTCTCTCTCTCTCTCTCTCTCTCTCTCTCTCTCTCTCTCTCTCTCTCTCTCTCTCTCTGATATTCTGTATTCATTATCGTAATGTGAAATCATATTAATAATAACAGTAATATATATTGTTATTGTTATTGCTGATATTATTGCTGTTCTTCATCATCCGCACATTATCATTATTACTATTGCTATCATTATTATTATTTTTTTTATTATTATATATTTTTTTACTAATATTACAAACCATATTTCTACACAAACACACACAATAAAACTTGCATCAACAGAGCAACAAAGTGAAAACGTCAACAACACACACACACACACACACACACACACACACACACACACACACACACACACACACACACACACACACACACAGTTACACACCCACACACACACACGTCCATATTCGCAAAGCCTTTCGTAAGATTTTCAGAGCCTGGAGACTTAAGCAACTGGAGTGTAAGTAAGATCCCTAGAGCGTCGCTGGAGCCTCACCGCCACAAGGCCTTCGGGAGCATAGCGATTCAAGGCGAGTGAGTGAAGCAAAAGTAATCGTGCTCCTATTTTTAACCTCGAATACCTGGGGACATAAAAATCCAGGTGAACTATGCATGTGTGAGTTGTGTGCTGCATTCAGTGAGCGAGAGCGAGAGAGAGAGAGAAAGAGAGAGAGAGAGAGAGAGAGAGAGAGAGAGAGAGAGAGAGAGAGAGAGAGAGAGAGAGAGAGAGAAGAGAGAGAGAGAGAGAGAGAGAGAGAGAGAGAGAGAGAGAGAGAGAGAGAGAGAGAGAGAAAGAGAGAGAGAGAGAGAGAGAGAATGTATAAGCGGTAAGAGCATTACTAAGGGCAAAGGGAACGTATTTGCAGTGACTTGTGGCCCGAACGAAAGACTGGAGATGAGATGAAAAGGACTTGCAGCAGCAAGAGGAGGAGGAGGAGGAGGAGGAGGAGGAGGAGGAGGATTACAAAGGATTACAAAGGAGTATAAACCATCAACAGACTATAATTGGTCCTTAATTGCCTGTTTGACTTCACTAAACTACTTAACTACGCTAACTATCATCATTAAAGTGTAATTATGCTATATTTTCGTTTACATATAGATAGTAAACAGTTTAGGTTCCAAGACTAACCCTTGAGGAACTCCACTTTTAAATAATGGTTATTTCTTTATTATTATTACACAAACCACGGTGAAATAGTGTTTGATATCATAGTAATGATAAAACTGAATCCAGATTCGTGTTCACCATCACCGAGAATATAATTTTAATAATTTTCATTACATTCTGAGGTGAGAAAATTTTCATGAAATTTTCATGAAATTTCGTAGGGTACACCCTTAGAATTGTTGACATAAATCATATATTTTGAAATAACTCGAAATGTATGGGGCTTACGTAAAAAATGTATTGAATATAAAAGAAAGAGTAAGACACGCTTGTTCTATTAAGCTATAGTGAAATGAATTTTCAATGTATTTATAGATGTAGGAGTGTAAAGTATTATGCATTGATTTCTTTCACAAAATTTTAAGTTTCTTCATAATTATTAGAGTTATTGAAAATATATTGACACTATGAGATAGGTATTATCAGACTCCATAATTTTACTTCTATACAATTTTCCTATAAAACTAATACTGAAGTAGTAAAATGGGAAAAATCCTTTTCGACCTCAATTTTGGTGGAATATAAGGGCCACAAAATGTTTTATCCAAATATTATAGTAATGACAAAACTAACTCAAGATTCGTGATCAGCATGCCCGAGAACCCATTGGTACCAATGTTTATGAGATGTGTTAAAATACTAATAAAACCTTAACCTAATCTAACCTAACCTAATGTTTCCCACTCATTTGACTTCTTGGCTGAAATCATGTTTGTGTTGAATAACTCGAAAACTATGAGGTGTACGTAAAAACAGTATTTACTAATAATGAAAGAGCTAGATACGTGCTATAATGAAATGGAATTGGAATGTTAGTATAGATGTAAAGTAAAATAATGTGTATTACCAATGTTGTAGAGACAAGCAAGGAGGAGGAGGAGGAAGAGGAGGAGGAGGAGGAGGAGGAAGAAGAGGAAGAAGAGGAGGAGGAGGAAGGGGGGAGAGAAGGAGGGAAGTGCAGCACAAGGTCATGAAGTCTCATTGAAATCGTTAGCTTACAACCACTCCAAGTTATGTAGATGATGTTAATGTCAAGAAGTTGGGTAGTTTCTGACACACACACACACACACACACACACACACACACACACACACACACACACACACACACACACACACACACACACACACACACATACTAGTAATTCAGATGGTTCAGTTACGGCTACGTGTGTGTGTGTGTGTGTGTGTGTGTGTGTGTGTGTGTGTGTGTGTGTGTGTGTGTGTGTGTGTGTGTGTGTGTGTGTGTGTGTGAAGACCTTGAGTTAAGGAGGGAGTAAGAGTCACTTGTTGGCCTCTCATCCTTACCACCAGCCATCTGCCACGCCTCCCTCCCTCCCTCCTTCCCTCCTTCCCTCCCTCCCTCCCTCCCTCCCTCCCTCCCTCCCTTCCCTCCTTCCCTCCCTCTCTCATTTCTCCCGCCTCCCAACACTCATCTATAACCTCTCACCCTTCCTCTATCCCC
>JAXIVD010007858.1:2500-7500 GCA_036785275.1 Cancer borealis | reverse complement strand
CATCAAACAGTGAAGTGCATTTACACAAAGATAATGTCCATGATTTATTAATGCAAGTAAGTCCTTTAGGGAATCAGTAATGTTTTTTTTATATTATTATTTTTGTTATCGGAAGAGCTGCTGGGAGTGAGTGGGGGAGGAGTTGATGAAGAGAGAGAGAGAGAGAGAGAGAAGAGAGAGAGAGAGGTGTTGATGGGAAGGGAGAGAAGGTTGAGGGGAGAGATAGAAAAATAAGAAGGGGAGGAGGATTGGATTGAATTATATATATACCTACTTGAGCATGTTGCATCTTTAATAGAGTAATTTTACATATGCCTTACTGGGGATTTTCCAACATACACACACACACACACACACACACACACACACACACACACACACACACACACACACACACACACACATCTTCCGTACCGTCACCCCCGCCAACCCTCACACCTCCCATACATCCTTTCATCTTCCAAATCATCTGTTCCCCTATTCCTACCATTCTCTGTATTGTTCCTCCCCATTTCATACACTCCCCTATTCTCCCTTCTACCCTCTTCACACCCGCGCCCACTACAACGCCCAACCCCCCCAAACGTCCCTGCAAACAAGCCTTCCTCTCCTATTCACACTCTTCTATAGAATCCCCTTAAAATCGATAAGAACACATTTAAAGAATACAAAATGTCCCTCCACTTTTACCTCCCTCCCATCACCCTCCTACTCCTCTTCCTCTTCCTGCTATGAGTGCCGCCCGTACATAGGAGTATTCTAAGGGCGCTTCCCTAGTAGAGGCGTGAAGTGCCGCCCCCTTGCCGATCTTTAACCCAGCGGTCAAACAATGCCTGGTGGTGGTGGATGTGTCACTGATTAATGGAGTGCTGGAGCCATTCGCACTCCCCTGGAAACACGAGGAGGAGGAGGAGGAGGAGGAGGAGGAGGAGGAGGAGGAGGAGGAGGTAGTGGTGAAGGGAAGTATAGAGGGAAATGGTAAGGGAGCGAAGGGAATGTATGCGAGAGAGATAGAGGCAGAGGAGAGGAAGATATGAGGATGGATGAAACAGAATGTGAGGAGAGGGAGAGAGGGCGAAGGAAGAGGGAAGAGCAAAAGGGAAGGAGATAAGAGAGAGGGAAGGGCTGTGGTCAACATGAAATACTTGTGATTAAAATTATATGTGAACGTGTTTTTATTATTATTTTGTAGTAGTAGTAGTAGTAGTAGTAGTAGTAGTAGTAGTAGTAGTAGTAGTAGTAGTAGTAGTAGTAGTAGTAGTAGCAGCAGCAGCAGTAGTAGTAGTAGTAGTAGTAGTAGTAGTAGTACACAGACATCCATAAAATCAGGTACACACACACAAAGACAAAAGACAAACAGACAAACAGACAGACAGACAGACAGACAGACACTGGAACACAACGAGTATAAGCGAGTATAAAGAAAAGATCACCTCCTTCCATTAGCCTTACAACACAAACTTTCCAAAACAAAAAAGCATCGCAAACAGCCAACGTAAAGCGGATCAAAAAGGAGAATAGGATTAGAATTCTTTACCTTCGTTATTTTCCTTCTGAAATAAATAATTGAAGCTTGTGTTTATATTTCTGAACTCTCTCTCTCTCTCTCTCTCTCTCTCTCTCTCTCTCTCTCTCTCTCTCTCTCTCTCTCTCTCTCTCTCTCTCTCACTCTATCTCTATCTTTAATAACAGGTTAGATCATCGTCATCAATTATCTCTTATCAATAAAACAACTTCCTAATAGAGAGAGAGCAAGAGAGAAAAAAGAGAGAGAGAGAGAAGAAGAGAGAGAGAGAGAAGGGAGTGATGATATATGTCTCAATCAAGGAAGAAAGGCAAGGAGGGAGGTAGTAAGGGAGTAAGGGAGAGAAAGAGGTATGAAGGGAGATAGGGAGAGGGAGGGGAGGAAGGGAGAGAGAGGGTGAGGTGACAGGTGAAGAGCTACGCCCAACACCTCCACCCTTGCCCTTAGCGTCACCCTGCTCACCCTTAAGCGGCTTGACGGTGATAAGGGAGCTGTCTGTATGTCTGTATGTCTGTGTGTACCCTTGGTGTCTCCATATCAGAGGTACACACACTAACACGCACATGAGATTAAACTCCGCCCAAATGTATACTTATGTGTTAGTTTAGAGTTGTGTATGTATTATGTACGTGTGTGTGTGTGTGTGTGTGTGTGTGTGTGTGTACGTATGTGTGTGTGCGTAGGTAAGGAGTCATTACGATCACGAGGAATACAATTACACGGCAACAATTGATATTTGGTAATAACAGAAATCCCATTTGCAATAATTATATGCATCAAGGCACTAGGCTAGGCACGTCTCTCTCTCTTTCTCTTTCTCTCTCTCTCTCTCTCTCTCTCTCTCTCTCTCTCTCTCTCTCTCTCTCTCTCTCTCTCTCTCTCTCTCTCTCTCTCTCTCTCTCTCTCTCTTACGGAATTCATAATCATTCATCGCATCCAATTGAGTCCCTTTTGGTGATCCGTCTCTCCTCTCCTTCCTCCTTCCTCCTTCCCTCCCTCCATCCATCCCTCCATTTACCACTTGACGCCCCTCCCCCCCTTCCTCCCCTTCTATAATGACCCGGGGCGCAGGTAATGGCCTCACGCCCCTCCCTCACCCATCTTACTCCTAAGGGCGCCGCTGCACAACGTCTGATAGGGTCACGAAAGCCTTTCCCTCTTGTCTATTAAAGGTCTTTCCCCCCTTCCCTCCCTTCCCCCCCTTTCCCCCCTTTCCCCCCTTCCCTCCACCTGCCTTATCACCTGAGATATCCAGAGATTGTGAGACGCGTTGAGTTAGTGACAGAGTGAGGGAGGAAGGGAGGGAGGAAGAGGAAAGGGTAGGAATGCAAAGAGGAAGGTGGTAAGGAGAAGAGAAGAAAGGGAGGAGAGGAAAGGGGAGGAAGAATGCAAGGATGGTGGTAAGAGGGAGAGAAGAAAGGGAAGGGGAAAGGGTGAGGAAAGGGGAGGAAAAATGCAACGAGGGAGGAGGGTAAGAGGGAGAGAATGATGGAGGAAGTGAGGAGAGGGAAGGGGAGGAAGAATGCAAGGAGGGAGGGTGGTAAGGAGATAAAAAAAAAAAAGAGAGAGAAAAGGAAAGAGAGAGATAAAGGAAGGGTAGATCTTTCTCACAGAAGGTGGTTGGAAGAAGGGAGTAAAGAAGAAGAAGAGAAAGATAGAAGAGAACGTGCAAGAGATTATGAAAAAAGGGAGGGAAGGGCGTGACGAAGGAGGGAGAGAAGGGAGGGAGGGAAGGGAGGGGAGTGAAGGAGTTATGGAGGGAAGAAAAGGAAGGAGGGGAGGAGAGAGGAAGGAAGGAGTCATTAGATAGGTTAGGAAAGGTAAGCAGGAAGGAGAGAAGGGATCATTAAGGAGGAAAAGAGGTGGTTAGAAGGGGAAGAAGGAGGGTCCATTAGGGAAGGAAGAAAGGGAAGAGAATAGAAGAGATAATTAGAAGAAGGGAAATGAAAGGCATGATAAGGATAAACGGATAACCAGAGAGAAAAAGTTGATAAAATAAAGAGTGAAGGAAAATGAAAACGAGGGACTGGGAGAGGAAGGAGAGAGAGAGAGAGAGAGAGAGAGAGAGAGAGAGAGAGAGAGAGAGAGAGAGAGAGAGAGAGAGAGAGAGAGAGAGAGAGAGAGAGAGAGAGTTAGCTCACTGTCAACACCCGTCCCTGGCTAAGAGATGAGATGTTTCGTTGATGTTGTGTTGCGTGTCTTGGCTGCATTTGTCCATTTTGAGACCAGCCATTTTTTCCTATCATCTGTTGCCCTCTCTTCGTGGAGGAGGAGGAGGAGGAGGAGGAGGAGGAGGAGGAGGAGGAGGAGGAGGAGGAGGAAGTACAGGAAAACAATTTTGCAATACTGGAGGTTGAAAAAAATAGAAAAAGGATGTTTATAATAAATTGAAAAGAGAAAGAAAAGCACTAAACATGAAAAGGTCGTTCATTCCTATTTCTACCTGGGTCCTTTTTTTTTGGTTTTTGTTTCGTTTTTTTTTTTTTTTTATAGCAAGGTGAAGGTTGTGTTTTATCGACGGAAACTAATTAATTTCTTGCAGACTCGATTTTAGCGTTGCATTTTTTTTTTTTATCAATTCCCTTATAGCTGCGCAGGCTTTTGTTTTGACTCTTTCTATCATTTATTGTTTATTTTTATTCATTCACCTATTTTTTTTTTATTAAATCTTACATTGTCATTATTAACATTTCACTTTTCAACAAAATTATAACATCTCTTTATATATATGTTTTTTATTTGAGTGGTAAATAGTGTAACGTTTTTCCATATCATTCGCTTTTTCTATGATGGCTCTCTCTCTCACTCTCTCACTCTCTCACTCTCTCTCTCTCTCTCTCTCTCTCTCTCTCTCTCTCTCTGATAACTGTATATCTCACCCTTTCATAATTTAATCTCCCACCGTCGCCTCCTCTCTCTTTTCATCTTCTTTTCACATGTCCTTCTCTGACCGTCTCGCTGTTCAGATTTCAAGGACCTGCCAGGGATCTCTAACGCTCCTTCACAACCCAGACTCAAAGGCACGTAAACACAGACGTTCCTGTCGGCAAGAGTCTATAACGAAGTCGTAAACATGACCGAAATGTAGAAAAATGAAGTGTTTATCTCTACTGTCATCTCTCTGTGTGTTAGGAATTTTCCCTCCTCTTTGCTTTTCTCTCTCTTAGTTGTGTGTGTGTGTGTGTGTGTGTGTGTGTGTGTGTGTGTGTGTGTGTGTGGTGTGTGTGTGTGTGTGTGTGTGTGTGTGTGTGTGTAAAGGTTAAAGATTTAGTGTAGATGTTACAGAGATACTAACTACAGTCTTGCTTTTTTTTTCTTCTATTTTTTATACCGTGTTTACTTTATTTTGTGCTTTATTTTGGTTAACTTTTTGATCGTTTATCGCCTTTGCATTTAGACAAACAAGCCTTGAGTCTGAAGTAGAGTTTTGTTAGGAAGTAATTGAAGTTTGATGCTCTGAGCGGAAGACAGAGGA
>JAXIVD010007857.1:7500-18997 GCA_036785275.1 Cancer borealis | reverse complement strand
CCAAGAACTATAGACCCGTTTCCCTTCTATCAATTCTTGGTAAAATTCTTGAAGCCATCATTGCAGACAAGATATCGTCCTTTCTAGCTTCACATCATCTGCTGAATAACAAACAGTTTGGCTTCAGAACGAACAGATCAGCGGCAGACCTGTTACTCCAGCTTTCCACCACCTGGCACAAGTCCCTAGACCAAGGAAAGGACACTTTCGTAATTGCTCTAGACATAGCTGGAGCATTTGACAGGGTGTGGCATCACGGCCTCACCACCAAACTGAATAGCTTGGGTGTCCGCGGTCATCTGCTCCTTCTGCTGCAAGACTACCTGCAGGGCAGATACCTCAGAGTAGTGGTAAATGGTCAAACATCGGACGAACATCCAATTTTTGCCAGCGTTCCCCAGGGTAGTGTTCTTGACCCTCTCCTCTGGAATGCATTCTTCAATGACCTGCTACAGCTTATTCCAGAGGCGCATGCATTCGCCAACGACTGCACCCTGACATTCCCCTGTGACAGAAGTGACCACCGAGAAACCATCGCACACATCAATAATGTTCTACAAACCATCGTCTCATGGGAGCGCCGATGGCAAGTAGAGCTTGCTCCAGAGAAGACACAGGTGATGCTGGTCTCCCGACGACACCTTCCTCCTGGCACTCTCATCCCTACCATCTCACTGGACGGGAAGGTGCTGCCCCTGCAGGCCTCCATCTCCATACTTGGCGTGGAAGTGGACAGCGCCCTGACCTTCACTGGCCACGTCAGAACCATAGCCAGGAATGCCGCCTGGAAACTTAGTTGTGTCCGGCGGGCATCACATCTCCTCGACTCCCAGGGAATCTCCACTCTGTACGCGGCTTAAGTCCGCTCCCTCACGGAATATGCCCACCTCATTTGGTCGTTCTGCCCCCCTTCATACTTAGGTGTTCTTGACAAAATCCAAAACCGAGCACAACGCTTAGTACGTCTGAAGGTCCCGCCAGACAAATCGCTTTCTCCCATGCAACCCCTACAGCAGCGTCGTGATGTGGCAGGATTGTGCGTCATTTATAAGATTCACAAGCAGTGCGCCCCACATCTGACTACGCTCCGTCAGCCATGGCCATGGGCTGCCGCCACCAGAGATAACCAACTCGCCGTCCCTTTCGCCAGAACGGACTTACCTCAGGTCATTCATTCCACACTACACAAGAATGTGGAACCACCTTGTCCAGCAGACTCTGATACACACCACCATCACAATGCAACACTTTAAATCAGCTGTAAATATGTGGATAAAACAATCAGTAAATGTAATGTAATCCATATAAGAAAAACTCCTATTTGTATGTATATAGTATTCTTTATAATTTATAGTGTATGTCAACTATATGCTAATGTATATGTCAAAGGTAGTTCCTAGCTGGCCCGCTGAAGCTCCTGACAAATTCAATTGTACACAATACCATTAAATGTTATAAAAAAAAAAAAAAGAAGAAGAGAGAGAGAGAGAGAGAGAGAGAGAGAGAGAGAGAGAGAGAGAGAGAGAGAGAGAGAGAGAGAGAGAGAGAGAGAGAGAGAGAGAGAGAGACACTGCCCGCTGACAACGTGTCAAGGACTGGTGGAGAATGGCGGAATGTGTGCTGCCTCATCCCGCTGCTGCTAGCTAGTGATTTTGTGCATGCTTTGAATTTTTTTGCATCCTTTGAACATAAGTGCCAAACCAGTCCTATCCACACCCATGGGGGGCTGACTGTATTTTTTTATAATCTTTTACCCATGGCGCCGGTAGGCTTCAAGGAGACCTTAGATGGTTGGCCTCCACCCGTTAGTAGCGCGGGTTAGATTTTTTAAGTGACGCCTTGTTTCTTATTGATAGGCTCATGCTGCCAGCGGAAGCTCCTCGCGCATATAACGTTGCAGTCCTGGCAAGAATGGTGTTATGGCAGCATGTGGGTGATCTTAGGCCACTCGGTCGTAGTGACGAAGAAAAGTGGCCAGTCCGTGCTGGTATGCCCGACCGCTAGCCACTAGACTATATATATATATTGTAACTGTATGTATATTTTATCATTCCTTTGTTGATCTCATTTATATAAAGATATTTAGAAGGTTCAAATACTGTAAAGAAGGATCAGTAGATCCTTGTTGTTTCATAAGTGAAGGCGATCACATTGCTTATAGAGACTTGTTCACGTCACTCTTTGCTGACAAGAGAAGTGCGCTCGCAGGATGTGATCGAGGTGAGATCTGTTTATTTCTTATATACTGAGGTATAAATTGACTGTTATGATGATTTATTGATTGTAAGCATTACTTGAAGTGTATGACAATGCCATGAGAATGTATGTGTATTCGTTCTGTGACTGGAAATGTATATTTTCAGTTCTTTACGACATGGTAGAGCCAGCCAGACATGGCATAGCCAGACATGGTTATGAAAATAGAGGACTGAGCTTCAATAAACGTCATCGGGAAATACGGGTTTCTGTTCACCCTGGTGAGGAAGCATGTCCTGCCATGCCTGTAAAACAGTTCACATTAATTAGAAGCCTGCGAAAGCCGCTACAGTAAAGAACTCGTCTCAACAAATGTGAAGATTGCTACGAGACGAGGGGACGCCACCTCACCCTAAGAAATCCCTTGTGTCAGCATTTCTGCCCCGGATACAAGCCGCACCCACAACAACGCCACCCCCACAGCCTCCATCTTATAATGCATCAAGGTCACAGGCAAGAGATTGTAGCTACACTGTAACAGTTCCTATATGGTAACATTGCCCTAAAATAGATTTGAATAGAGTGGGCAATCTAGAAGTCAGGATATTTGTTCAGTGTAGCTATTCCCTCAGTATATTTTTTAATAATGTCTAATATTGAGGAGAAAGGTGCCGTAGGTGGTCTGATTGAAGATGAGAGGGAATGGCAGGCGGGTAGAGGCGTACAGAGCCATGTTGGAGGTGCTAGGGAGAGATTGCCAACCGCGAAAGGGAAGGAGTATAAAATTAGTCAAGTTATAGAGAAGGTGGAGTTCTTTCAACGCAAATGGAAGAAATTTGTAAACAGAATTGGTAAAGGTATGGAAGAAGCATCCAGTCTCATGCACTTAATCAAAATGTCTGATGAAGAAATGGAATTGTATGCTAACTATGTTAGTGCATGTATGGAACTTAAAGATCTTAAGCAAGAAGAGTCGGATGAGTTAGAGAACCTTAAAGTAGATGAACAGATTCACTAAGAAACTGTAAAGGATTTAAAGAGTAAGAAATTGGAGATACTAAGTGGTAAAGAATCTGTATTTTCTCATGCTAGTAAAGGTTCCAGTAGACATTCTAAAGCATCTAAGGCTTCCTCTGCATCATTACTAAGAAGGCAAGAAGCGGCAGCTAAATTGGCCATGCTTAAAGCGGAAATAGAACATCATGATAATGTAGCTGAGGCACAGGCGTTAGTGGCAAATAGTACAGCTGAGGCACAGGCGTTAGTGGCAAGGAGTACAGCTGAGTTAGCCAAAAGAGAAAAAATGAGAGACATAGCAGCGGTCAGTGCAGAGCTAGAAGCTCTAAATGAAGTTGAAGAGGATGATAGAGGGATGCTTCCAAGTGATGATGAAAGTGTAGGGAGGCAACAACATCTTCAACAATATTTAGAGGTACAAAGCAAAGATGTATCGCTACTGCAGTCTGATTCAGAGATAGATGAAGCCATGCCTCATAAATGTGTTATATTCTTCCCTAAACATGGATCTAAGGGTAAATCTCATAGTCTAATGAATGAGGAAGGATTAGGTGTTAGTAGAAGTACAAACGTTAATGCTCAAGCAATGAATCTCAACCCCTTAGCTCATAGTTTCATACTTCCTAGTAACTATACTCCTACTAATAATGTCAAACAGTCCTGTCAGTCTCTTTCCACTCCTGGTAGTAATCCTGTTACTTATATACCTGTTCAAGGATGGAGTTTACCTCCAATAGAGCCTCCAATTTTTATACTAATTTAAATACTAACCAAGATTATGACACAGCAAAGAGAATTCTCTGGCAAAGATTTGGAAATGAAAGTGTAGTTGCCAATGCTTACATGAAAAGGTTGTCAGGATGGCCACAAATTCCTCAAGACGATGGTCCAGCCCTAATGAAGTTTTCAGATTTTTTAGAATGTTGTAGGGCAGCTATGCATTCTATTCCTCACTTGTCATTCCTTAATGATCCCAGAGAACATAGGAAATTACTAACAAAACTTCCTAGATCTATAATTAATAGTTGGAATGCAAAAATAAGTAAACATTGTTATGGCAGTTCTCAGTATGAGCCAGGGCAGTACCCATCCTTTGAAAGGTTTTGTAAATTCATCAACTCACAAGCTCATGCAGCATGTGATCCTTTTACTTCATACAATGCTGTGGTCATGGAAGCAAATGACAGTGGTAAAGGCAATGCAAGCTTGAACAGGAATAAGAGTAATAGGTCATATACCATGACTAAATTTAGAGGAAGTAAAGATTTCATTACAAAACCATCTGAGGAAAGGACAGCTAGTTCCTTTAACAGTAAACTAAATGTAGAGACTATGAAACAAGACTTTAAAGGAAAGGAAGGAAAGAGACAATTTTGTCGCTACTGTAAAGAGGAGCATGATTTAGAAAATTGTAAACTATTTGTAAAACTTGATCCTGATACAAAGTTTACATTTATCAAAGAAAAAAGATTATGTGCAGGATGTATAAATTGGGGTCACATAAAGAAAGACTGTAGGAGAAAGAAATCATGTAAAGTATGTCAGAGATTCCATCCCACTGTTCTCCATAATGATGCTTTAAGATCTCAGACTCAAGAAAGACCAGAACGGGTAATTGATCTCAAGAAAAACGATGAAAGACCAGTTGTAATAAATGAGGTTAAGGTCAAACAGTCAGTTGCTGGAGACACACACTTTAATAGTACCAGTGTGGATGTACCAAGAAGGTAATGAAGGGAATAAAGTGTTAGTGTATGCATTGTTGGACAATCAATCTGATGCTTGTTTCGTAAAGCAAAGTCTCTTAGATGAGATGGGAGTGAGTGGACCGCAAATTTCTTTGCAAACTTCCACAATAAATGGAGAAGAGACAATTGTGTGTAATAAAGTGTAATAAAGTTGTGCTCGCGTTCTGTGCTTTTGTGCATTTATTTTACCAAATTTCTTGTTTGTAACCATGGGTCCTAAGAAAGTGAGAGGAAAGGACAGCAGTGCAAAGAAGAAAAGGATGAAGTCCATCGAAATAAAGCGTGAAATCATTGAAAAACATGAGCAAGGTGTGCGAGTAATGAACTTGGCGAGGCAATACGAGCGCAGTACTTCTACGATATGTACCATATTGAAGCAGAAGGAGTCGATAAAGCCTATAACACCAGCCAAGGGCGTTAAAATAATTTCTAAGCTACGGACCTCTGTCCATGAAAAGATGGAGAATCTGCTATTGATGTGGGTGAGGGAGAAGGAGCTTGCGGGAGATACCTTGACGGAGGGTATCACCTGCGAGAAGGCACGAGCCATTTATGCTTTATTTCTTTACATTATCTTTTATTATGTTTTTATACAATATTTGTTATTTATAAATACATTTTTCTTATTTAAAAACACGTAACAAAAATTGGGTGGTATTTTGGGGGCTGGAACGGATTAATGGCATTTCAATTAATTTCAATGGGGAAAATTGATTTGATATACGAGCAAATTGAGTTACGAGCTCGGTCACGGAACGAATTAAACTCGTAAGTCAAGGTTCCACTGTACTGCGCTCGTATTGCCTCGCCAAGTCGATTACTGGCACACCTTGCTCGTGTTTTTCTACGATTTCACGCTTTATTTCGATAGACATCATCCTTTTCTTCTTTGCACCGCTGTCCTTTCCTCTCACTTTCTTAGCACCCATGTTTTCAAACAAGAAATTTGGTAAAATAAATGCACAAAAGCACAGAACGCGAGCACAACAGAGATCCTTACGCGGCGAGGTAAACACAAGCAGAGAACGAATTTTGCACGGGAGCTGGGCGGGCGTATGGCTGCCTTTATTAAGACAATACTGCACGCTCCGTATTGCTCGGTGACAAGATTAGAGGTTTGTAATATTTTGTTTAATTATAATAAATAAGCATTTCATGGTAACAAACTATAATATTTTATATGTTGGCACTAAGCTCCTGTAGGTTTGCTACTGTAGCGTGCAGTATTGTCTAGTGAACGCATTCCTGAACATGACTCGTACCTCAAATTTTGGCTCGCAATTCAAAGCAAAAAATCGACTGAGTGACGGCTCGTGTCTCAAAAAACTCGTATGATGGGGCACTCGTAAGTCAAGGTTCCACTGTACCTTGTTTCAACAATTGCCTCAAACATTCGAAACATAGATATTGAATTAAAAACCTTCAAAATCATCTTCATCTGATACAGTAAGCATGTCAAATATATCTTGATATACATGTTCAAGGGCATCATCATACGAGTCAAATTCTGCATCATCTGGTTTGTCGTCTGCAGCAGTTGTGGCCCGAACGTGACATTGTCAGTAAACATTCGACACCCATAGAGTTAGGGTGGGCCCGCACGCCTATGCAGGTGTGTGTGTATATATATATATATATATATATATATATATATATATATATATATATATATATATATATATATATATATATATATATATATATATATATGTATATTATGCATACACGTGTGAGCATGCGGAATGAATTCCAAGATATAGTGGCGCTGAATATTCATCACGGAGTTATAGGTTTGTGCTTTATTCTTGGTGTATAAGACGACCTTTAGATTTAGAATCCTTAAACTTGGCAAAAAATTTCGTCTTATAGTCCGGTATAAACGGTATATATATATATATATATATATATATATATATATATATATATATATATATATATATATATATTATATACTACTGTCGACCCTCGATTTAACGGACTAATGTGGAGAGAGCCCTGTCCGTTAGTGTAAAAAGTCCGTTGCTTGATTAACCTTGGAACACGGTCGTTGGCAATAGTACTGTTAACACGGTCGTGAGGTATATTGAACCCTATTTTGGAAAATAACAAAAAAAATACGTGTAATACAAATTTATTAAATCTGAAAAAAGTACAAGAAAATACAATGTTTCTACTTTCATTTCTTCTGTGATTATAGATAATACTGTTGTAAAGTGAGTGTGTAAGTTGCAACTCAAAATAAGTAGTAAAAATAGCAAAAAAACTACATTATGTTACCAAAAATTCGATGAAAAATTGAAAACTACAACTGAAATCTTGAGCGATGACCCACACACACCCAGATCGTAGGAGCTTCAGCTATGAGATTCCCAGCCTTCTGGTATCAACACACACTCTATGTGTATGCTCACGGTCCTGGTAAATTATAGCCAAAACATCCTCCACACAGCCCAACGAGCATACAAGCAAAGAGACACTACCTTCCACCACAAGAGCACCAAGAAAGCTGAAGCGACTGAGACCCACGTGACTCACTCAGCGCACCACGTGGTGATCACGTGAAACAAGGAGCGTCAGTATCAGATACCCCACGACCGTGTTCCATAATATGGAAATCCAGAAAAAAATTTAGGGTGAAACACATAACTTTTGGGCAATAAAATATAAAAAACTTATATAACCGAACCAAACCTAACATAACCTAATTAAGTTATGTTAGGTTATGGTTAGATTAGGTTATGTTAGGTTTGGTTCGTTTAGGTCTGGTTATATAAGATTTTCATATTTTATTTCCCAAAATTTGGGCGTTTCCCCCTAGATTTTAACGGATTATGTTACCGAAGCAATCGCCACCTACCAGACTTTCTTTTACACTAACGGACTTTAGTCCGGATCTGGGTTGATTGTCCGCTAGCAGACGAAGTCCGTTTAATCCGGTCCGTTAAATCGGGGTCCGTTAAATCGAGGGTCGACAGTATATACAGTTAGTACTCGGTTTACGAGTACTGTTTGATGAACAAGTGTTTTGGGTGACGAGCACCTATTTTTAATTTAGGCTAAGAGCAATGTCTTGGGTGATGAGCAAATGTTGAAGGGAACGGAGCAGATGGTTCCTTCACTCGCTCCCAGTCAACAGACTTGACTCATAGAGTCAATATCCTCACGTTAGCTTAGTAGTACTGTTTTCTGTCCTCTGTGCTTACGTGTGACTTATTTTTGCAAAGTGTAGTGACTATTTATTACTGCAACCATGACCCCCATGAAGAAAGCTGTAAGGCAAGGTGCTAAGAAGGAAATGATTACCGTTGAAGTAAGGAAGGAAATAATTGAAGCATGAACGAGGTGTCCGCGTGGCTGAACTTTCAATTTTATAACAAGTCTTCATCCATACTTTGCACCATCCAGAAGATGAAGGAAGAAATGAAGACACTAGATTCTGCAAAAGGGATCACACAAGTGACGAAGCAATAGCCCCATGCTCTAGAAGATGTTGAAAAGTTACTTTGCGTTTGGATAAACGAGAAATAATTAACAGGTGATATAGCGACCGAAGCCAGAAGCCAAAGGCATTGTTTGACGACGTTGTAAGTAAGATGCTAAGTTTCTCATCAGATAAAGACTCGTTCAAGGCTAGCTGTGGACGTGTCGTGACCATATTATATGTGGAAGAAAGATATGTGGATGTGTGGAATTTGAAAATAACACGAGTTGAGAATTCAGAGGTGAGGGGTAAATAACAGATGTTTTGCACGGGCAAAATGGACAAAATAAGGGATTAGATGCGATTAAGGAGCTTGTCGCTCCATTTTACGAGTCCATTAGTCGGGCTAGGTAATAAAACTTGCCGGCTTCTATTGCTAAATATATGGAGTAGAAAAACAAGTATGAGAGACAATAACAAAACAGAGGCCTTCCCAAATATTGTCCGTGTAATGGGAGAATTGATAACTGTTAGTTTTTGAGGAATATATAGAGCTGTAGATACTTAGATAATCACTTGACTCAGCTACTTCCAACTTGGGAAGCTATCAGAGCTCTCAGCTCTCTCTGGAACATGGACACCCAGCTGACTAGCTTGGTGAGTAAGAACTTTTCTGTTATGCAATCATAGGCAGTTTATTAGGATGTTAATTTAAGAATATTTTATGTAGGATTTGTGATGTATGGTATTACGTTTTACTCCACGAAAACTGAAAGATTATGAATATCGTTATAGCTCCTGGGGAAATTAAGTACATGTGTCTGATTATATATAGATGTTAAACATAGAAGGAAGGATGATGATATGTAAAATAAGACAGGAGTAAGGAATGTGAAATTAATTGAATTAAAATTGTAGAAAACTCAAAACAGTGTTCTGTAACCCCGTGACCAGTATATCTTAATTAACAAAACACGAAAAACGTTGCAATAACAGCGACACAAGATGGTTCGAGAACTATTTTATCCTTGTGTCCTTCCCTCTTTCTCCTCGACTTTTCCCCACAAGCCTGTCTACCTCTCAGTACTAATATATGGGAAAAAAGTGAATAAATGTCATCAACACGTGCTGCAGGGATTAAAATGATTTTGATATGAATATTTTTGAGTCTGGAACGGATCGGGCGGGTCACCATTATTTCCTATGATAAAATTTGCTTTGGGTTACAAGCATTTTAGGTTACAAGCATCCGCTCAGAATGAATTATGCTCTCAAAACAAAGCACTACTTTATGTATGTATGTTCCCTCCTACTTTCTCTATCCTCATTTTCAATCCAAAGTTGGCTGTTGCGCATATGTGCGTAACTTACTTGCTTACTTGCTCTCCTGCCCCCAATCTTGAATCTTCAGAATTTTCTACCATCTGGCTAAGACTTCAATGTCACTCTCTAACTAAATTCATCTGTGCTGTATACCTCACCTAATTCCTCTGACTATGTAAAATTCTTTGACTATTTGACTTCCAAAGTGGAACACATCCTATCTCACTTTTCTTATGAGATCTCTATTTTAGGGGATTTCAATGTTCACCACCAGCTTTGGCTTTCGTTTTCTTTCAGTGAACAAACCTTCAACTTTGCTATCCTTCATGACCTAGAGCAGCTAGTGCAGTTCCCTACCCGTATCCCTGACCACCTTGGAGACACGCCCAACATTCTTGATTTTTTCCTAACTTCCAACCCTTCAGCTTACTCTGTTAAACTTTCCTCTCCGTTGGGCTTCTCCAATCATAATCTTATTTCGGTTACCTGTCCTATCACTCCACTGCAGCCTCAGGACCCGCCTAAGCAGAGGTGCTTCTGGCATTTCAACTCTGCTAAGTGGGAGAACCTGAGGCAGTACTATTCTGATTTTCCTTGGGATGATTATTGCTTCCATGTCAGAGATCCTTCTCTTTGTGCCGAGCGCATAACAGAGGTGATTGTCTCTGGCATGGAGCTATACATTCCTCATACTTTCTCTAATACTAAAGCTAAAGAGCCCTGGTTTAACTCTGCTTGTTCTCGTGCTGTCAATGATATTGAGGCTGCTCACAAACGGTACTGTAGCCATCCATCTGCTGAAACTCATGCCCTATATATTTCTGCCTGTAATCATGCCAAATCTATTCTCCAACTTACTAAAAATTCTTTCATTAATAGAAAATGTCAAAGTCTTTCCAACTCTAACTCTTCTCGTGATTTCTGGCATCTAGCCAATAATATCTCTAACAATTTTACTTCTTCATCTTTCCCTCCTTTACTTCAACCAGATGGCCCCACAGCTGTCTCTTCTTTCTCTAAAGCTGAACTCTTCGCTCAAACCTTTGCTACCAAGTCTATTTTGGATGATAGTGGGCATATTCCTCCTACTCCTCCACCCTCTGACTACTTCATCCCTAAAATTAAAATTCTTTATCATGACGTTTTTCAGGCCCTCTCTGGCCTTGATTCTCGGAAGGCTTACGGTCCGGATGGAGTCCCTCCTGTTGTTCTCAAAAACTGTGCTTCCGAACTCGCTCATTGCCTGGTCAAACTCTTTCGTCTGTGTCTCTCTACTTCTACCTATCCTTCTTGTTGGAAGTTTGCTCACATTCAACCTGTCCCTAAAAAAGGTGACCGCTCCAATCCTTCTAACTACTGCCCTATAGCTTTGATTTTCTGCCTTTCTAAAGCCTTTGAGTCTGTCCTTAACAAGAAGATAATGAGGCATCGATCAGCTCACAACCTTCTCTCTGATTGCCAGTATGGTTTCCGTAAAGGCCGATCTACTGGTGATCTTCTTGCTTTCCTAACTGAATCTTGGTCATCCTCTTTTAGGGACTTCGGTGAAACCTTTGCTGTCGGCCTTGACATCGAAAGCCTTCAATAGAGTCTGGCATAAATCTTTAATTTCTAAACTACCCTCCTATGGATTCTATACTTCTCTCTGTATCTTCATCTCCAGTTTCCTTTCCAACCGGTCTATTGCTGCTGTAGTGGACGGTCACTGTTCTTCTCCTAAAACTATCGGCAGTGGTGTTCCTCAGGGTTCTGTCCTATCACCCACTCTCTTTCTATTATTCATCAATGATCT
>JAXIVD010007857.1:0-2500 GCA_036785275.1 Cancer borealis | reverse complement strand
AGAAGGCACGAGCCATTTATGCTGATTTGCTTTACATTCTCTTTTATTATGTTTTTATACAATATTTGTTATTTATAAATACATTTTTCTTATTTAAAAACACGTAACAAAAAATTGGGTGGTATTTTGGGGGCTGGAACGGATTAATGGCATTTGAATTAATTTCAATGGGGAAAATTGATTTGATATACGAGCAAATTGAGTTACGAGCTTGGTCACGGAACGAATTAAACTCGTAAGTCAAGGTTCCACTGTATATATATATATATATATATATATATATATATATATATATATATATATATATATATATATATATATATACATACACATACATATATACAGTAATCTCTCAATTATCCGTCGAATAGTAGCCGAGACTGTGATGGATAACGCTGAAAGACGGATAGTTTAACACTATTCGCCCCCTAGAGCTTTTAAAAAATTTTTTTTTTTAATCCTTTAACCGCAGTGCCGGTAAGCTTAATGGAGGTCTTAGATGGTTGGCTGTACACTTTACACTGGTACACTGTACAGTCCTCTCCATCACCGCCTTCCTCTGGTGGTGGTGAAGTGGCTACCAGATGTGTGGGAGTTAGAGATAAAGTGGTGGCTGGTGTTTGAGACCTGATTGCTTCAAATACGTACACAACCTAGGAATCCGGACATGATCATGTGTATCCACTCTAAGCGTAACTGGCGAAAAGATGGATCGTGCATCTTTTTTTTTTTTTTTTTTTTTTTTTACATTGTTAGGGCACAAGATCGTGCGACGGATAACGTTACACAAGGGACATCTCAAAGACGGATAATCAAAAGATTACTGTATTGGAGTGTTAAAGGCTAAGGTGCATGTACAGTTACAAGTGTAGAATCTTGTGAAAAGGTGTCAGCATACACTTGATCACACAATAACAAGGATTGTGTTGATAAAATACCTTAGCAGTCTGCTCCCTTATAGCTGAGTCCCAGTGGATCACCTTCAGCTGCACCAAATGATCAATCAACGCCTGTGTGTACTCAGGAAACCTGAAAATTTAATAATAGTAACTAATTTTAGACACCTGAAGAGGATATTTTCAGTGTTGTTGAAAGTTTGAATTCTTATCTAAATATATGAAGAAAAAAAGTTAAGCTCACAAGAAGACAAAAACAGACAGAATTATGATACAAATTAGACCTAATATTTTGTTGGGGGACAAGGTGACAATTGTCATTCTATGGCCTTTATTTTATAAAGTATAATGAAACTAGAAAATCATTCTTGTAAAACAGGAGTAAGTCCTGAATGGAATAATAACTATAATAACTAAAATTTTCTTTGTATTCTATCACTTGTCCTTTAATTTCCTTTGTCAGCTGATTTATCAAGAGTTGATATATAATAAACAAATCGTAAGTATTGACTGCAGTCAAAGCAGGATGAAACCCTAACATTTACATCCCCTACTCCTCCTCTGTTTTTCTTAACTCCATCCAAAAACACTCATTTTCACTACTTCTCACTCAGGTTTATAATGCTCTTCATCCACTTTCCTTTGACTCTTTCACCAATTATTTTACATTCTTAGTCAACGACTTGAGCTGTTTTCTCCTCACTCTTATTTCTTCTTCCACAAACCTTTATAGCATTTCATATACTATCCTCTTCCTTTCTATACGCTTCTTTATCACATCTTCACTGCACTTCCCTTTCTCTGACTTTTCAGAGCTCTATACACCACCGCTTCTGCTGCTATTGTGGTCACTGCATCTTTAAACACATTGAAAATCTCACTAACACTTTCTCCCTCTTCAACTGTCATTCTAGCTTCGATCAGTTTCTCACATACCTTTCTTTCATTATCTTCTCTAGCCTCTTTCCTATCCATTCTTTCACTACTTAACACCTTACTCACTTTCACCTTGCCATTTCTCCTGCCATTCTCCCATCTACCTTTTATTTCTATCTTCGCTAACACAACATAGTGAAATGATCCTTCATACTTCCCTCTCACTGACTTAGCATCCCATCAATCCTTCCACAATTTTTCGTCCACTGCTATGTAATCACTCATACTCCTCTGCTAATCCCTTTCATCTCTCCTTCATATGTACCTGTGGATCACTTTATGCTGAAAAAAAGTGTTTGCTAACAACAACCTCCTTTCCACACATGTGTCCAATAGGTATTCATCATTTTCATCTACTCCATTCATGCTCCACTTTTCCATCACACTCTCTCTTTTGATAATTATTCTTAACAGTGCAGTAAGCAACGTGTTTTAACATATATCTTCCTTTCTTCTTCACTGCTTACATGAGTGCTGGTTAAGCCTCTAATCTGCCCAACAAGTCATCAAACACTCTAGGCACAGACACAACCTAAAAGAATCAGAAAAACTTACTTGGCCACTTGTAAACTGAGTTTAAGGAAGGCATTGGAGCGATTTCCCACAGCAAAGTAATCAACAGTGGTAAGGATTTCAATGCCATGTGGGAATGTACCCTGACGACCTAC
>JAXIVD010007856.1:12500-19002 GCA_036785275.1 Cancer borealis | reverse complement strand
AAGTGATAGGTGAAAAAAATACATACAGGGAAAATAATATTACATTACAGAATAAATAAAGTGAGAAAGTAGATCATTAAAAGTCAACAAAAGAGAGAAAAAAAGGGAAAAAAGGGAAGGGACTTAACAGAATTGAAACCCTACAAAAAATAAAGGTTAAGATAAGGAAATATAGCAGGAGAAAAAAGAAAAGTCATAAAAACTAAAAAAAAATCCAACAAAGAAAGGAAGGAAGGAAGAATATACATAAGATTGAAAATAAGAAAAAAAAGAAAGGAAGAGACAGAGCAGTAGAAGAAAAAGAAAGCCTAAAAATGAAAACTAAGATCAATAAATATAGTAGAAGAAAAGTGACGAAATTAAGGATAGCAGGAATAATATACAAATAACAAAAAAAAAAATGCAAATAAACACTAAAAATGACGTACAATTTTGAATCTAAATTACACACACAAAAAAAAAAAAATTAATACACACTATGAAACACTCCATTAAAAAAAAATCACAACCTCACCAAATAAATTAAACAAAATCCATCACACACACAAAAAAATAATAAAAAAAATGAAAAACAACAAAATAAAACATACGAAACAACAACAAATCGCCAAGTTAGAAGGAACAACACATACCAGATGCAGGATCAACATAAACAAAAAAACATAACTGAATCACAAATTGGTCCGGAAAACAATGGCCCACTAAGAAAGAAAGAAAGAAGACAGGTGAAGGTGTATCACTGCCCCGCCCAAGTGAAAGGAGGACAGGTGAACAGAACAAGCCTTCTCTGTTGTCTCGTCTTTACCTCCCGAACAGAACAGGTGTGCTGATACCTGCTGTTGTCGTTGCTGTTATTGTTGTTATTATTACTACTTAACATCATTAATCCATTTATATACCTAATATTTACATGAAAACATAACTACTCACTACATTCAACAGATTTATTCTTTGGGCTACATGTGAAGTGACACGTGTGGGCAGTAAACTAGTGGGAGCGTAAGGAGCATATGGTGATAGTGAGTAAGATGACCGTGATGGCGATGACAAGTGGCAAAGATAGTGATACAGAGGGAGGTTATAAAAGAGGGAGATGATAATGAGAGCGGAAGTTGGTGATAAGAGAGTAACTGATATGGCGCAACATCTGGAGATAACAAACGAACTGCTGCAAGGCGTCCCCAGGTGTGTGTACGTGTGTGTGTGTGTGTGTGTGTGTGTGTGTATGTGTGTGTGTGTGTGTGTGTGTGTGTGTGTGTGTGTGTGTGTGTGTGTGTGTATGTGTGTTGGATTGTGAGTAAGGTAATGGGTGAGGTTTATATAAATTCATTCTCCCATGACAAGAAAACTATATAAAAAAAACGAAAAACTGGTACCTGCATCAAACTTATATATATAAAATAAGAACACCTGGCAATCTAAATAAAAAAAAATTCTCTGCTCAATTTAACCAACATTCATCTTTTTTTTGTTATCATCATCTCTCCGTCTAATTGTTATTCCACGCACACCAACTCCACAAAAGAAAAAAATATATATACAGGCTTTTCGTGTTATTACCCACATCTCCATCTCCTCCCAACCATCCCCAAGGCTGTAGGACACTTCTTGTAGCGTTTAATAAAGGAGTGTCTGGACCGTCTCGCCCTTACCCCGCCATCCCCCCACACCACCTGCTGTAGTAGTTGAAGGTTAATAAATATTACACAATTTTCTTTCGTCTGATCTACTTTCCTACTTTTCCTTTTCCTTGTCATTCCACGTCACTTGAATATTGCAAACTACGTAAACCTGACTTTAATTTTCTTTCAGTCGCTTTTACCGTATTTTTTCTTCATTGTATATATATACCAATGAGCTTATAATCACTTTTATTCATCTACCTTACATTTACCTGTCCTGCTGTTAATCAATGCTACTTAACCTGAACTGAAATTTAATCAAACCCACCTTTATTTTTTTTTAAACTCACTAATTTTTCTCTACACGCCAGCTAATGCACTATACTGTACCGTAACTTAATTTCCTTCACTTCTCCTCTCACTTATAAACATCTAAGTGTAAACATTAAAATTTTCACTACTAACGTGTCTTTCCTCTTATCGCTAATCATCTGAGGCTGCAAGGATAGGATGTAGGTGGTGGTGGGGCGTACCAGGTGATGTAATTTCAACCCTTATCACCTCCTTATCATCGTCCCTTATCTGGTCATTCATGAAATCAGAGGCAACTTGCTAATCTTTGACGATACACGTGGCGGAAGTTGTAGAAGGAAGAACGTAGAGAAAAAATAGGTATTGATAGAAATGATAAATATACGAGGAGTTTGATTATAATAAATGTTGAGATAGGTGTATGATGATGATGATGATGATGATGATGATGATGATAATGATGATAATGATGATAATGATGATGAGGATAATGCACATAAACTATTATTATTTTGATACAGATGTCTTATTTATGTATAAATCCAACTTCTCTTTAATTTTCTTTATTTTCACGAATTTTCTGTATGAAAAAAAAAATCTGTTACCTGTTTCACCTGTTAATTGGTCAACAAGTAATCGTTCATTACCTCTAATCTAAATATCAGTTGCATCCCTTTAACTGTAAATTACCTTACATCTGACCGTGGATTGCCTGGGAGTGTGTCAAAGGTCAAAGGTCAAAGGTCAAAGGTCAAAGGTCAAAGGTCAAAGGTCAAAGTTCAAGGTCAAGGTCAGGGTGGGGAGGGAGTCACAGTGCCGAAAACTAGGGTCAGTGTAGCATTTACTTCATTTTATTTATTGTTGTTTTTGCTATTACCATTATTATCATTATTGTTATTATTATCATTATTATTATTATTAGTGGTAGTAGTATCATTACTATGAATTATTATTGTCATCTTTATCATTATTATCGCTATCATCATCGCTGCCGGTGCTTTATTTCTCATCAAGTGTGTGTGTGTGTGTGTGTGTGTGTGTGTGTGTGTGTGTGTGTGTGTGTGTGTGTGTGTGTGTGTGTGTGTGTGTGTGTGTGTGTGTGTGTGTGTTTGTATATACACGCGCATCTTTTGGCCTTGTTTATGGGGGGACAGGGGTGGGTGGGGGGGTGAGGGTAGCTATTAAGGTCATTGAAGTGTATCTGTGTCGTGTAAGTCACCTCGTTACTTGGAACACAATCAATACTTATCACCTCATACTTGCAACACTCGGGATGCTGACAAGATTACTACATAAAAAAAATATATATACAAGGAAACACAAGGAAAACAAGGAACGCAAACACATGAAACACTGATCCACACACACTGTACTGCATCCTGTGTACGCATGGTGGTGTGTGTGTGTGTGTGTGTGTGTGTGTGTGTGTGTGTGTGTGTGTGTGTGTGTGTGTGTGTGTGTGTGTGTGTGTGTGTGTGTGTGTGTCTGTGTGTACGCTGCTTTACGCACACTGTTTTGTTTTTGTATTTTGTAAGTCAAGTAAAAAAAAATTCAAAAGAAATGCAAAAGTAATAGAAATAGTCACACTCTGCCTCAGAATAAAAAAAAAATTGGCTTGAAAAGAATATTACTTAAAGATTATTTAGTTTCCTCATTTCTTACACACGTCACGATAACGTAGAAAAAGAATGGCATTAAAAAATAAATAAATAAAAAAAAATTGCAAAAGAAAAGAAAACGCGGATGAAAAGGATATACTACAGGAAAGGAAATTTAAAAAAAAAAAAAAAAAATTGCAAAATAAAAAGAAAGAGAAGGAGGAGGAGGAGGAGGAGGAGGAGGAGGAGGAGGAGGAGGTAGAGGAGAAGAAGAAGAAAAAGCAGGTAAAAGAAGAAGAAAAAGAAGAAAAGAAAGATGATGATGATGATGATGATGATGAATGTAAGTATCAATTTGTGTCTGCTAGTTATTGTCAATATTATCATTAACATTATTAGTATCATTATTATTATTATTATTATCATTATTATTATTATTATTATCATTATCATTATTAATATTATGATTATGACCCTTTAATATCATCATCATCAATACCATTATTATTATTGTTGTTATGACTACTTTGCTTGCCCCCCTTACCCGCCCCCCCTCCTTATCCCCCCTTCTTACTCCTCCCCTTACCCCTGCTCCTCCCTTGATAGTGAAGGAGGGATTAAAATGGTGAGGCAAGATATGCACATTGACGTCACGTGACAGGAAGTGTGTGTGTGTGTGTGTGTGTGTGTGTGTGTGTGTGTGTGTGTGTGTGTGTGTGTGTGTGTGTGTGTGTGTGTGTGTGTGTGTGTGTGTGTGTGTGTGTGTGTGTGTGTGTGTGTGTGTGTGTGTGTGTGTGTGTGTGTGTGTGTGTGTGTGAGATAGATAACTTGATAAGATACATATCAACACAGACAGATGAATTCTTAGAAAGGTATACCAACAAACAAACCCAACATACATACGTACATACATACATACATACATAACAACACACATACACTATTAATACACACATTAGTAACACACGAGAAGGTTGTGTGTTTTCCTCTTTCTACAAAACTTGGATTGCTTAGAAAAAAGTATATTGAAATGTATTTATCGCAGTTCACTTTACCGTCGAGAGAGAGAGAGAGAGAGAGAGAGAGAGAGAGAGAGAGAGAGAGAGAGAGAGAGAGAGAGAGAGAGAGAGAGAGAGAGAGAGAGAGAGAGAGAGAGAGAGAGAGAGAGAGAGAGAGAGAGAAAAAAAAATTGGCTGCCTACCGTGCATACATACAGCGACATAAAAAGATGTATAAATCTTCATCTCCATCGACTCGCCTGTCACTGATGTTCTCCAATGTTCAATAAGTGTGTGTCCATTCCTCTGCGTCACCTAAGAGGGAGTCAGTTATCAGCCTCGCTTTACTGAATCATCCTGACCTACGCGCCAAATAACAGGCGAGAGGCATGTCCATCTATGCCTCCATAATAAAAATCCTATTGGCCCTAACAGTTTATGATGGAAAAAAATAACCTTTTTCCACGCCATTCCTTCCAACTATTCATCAATTCACAACTCTACTTAATAATTGTATTTTCTAAACATCATAAATTGCGCCAGAGAAGAACTATCAATTTTTAAAGATAACCACAGCGAAAAAAAGGTTTTAGGATTCCCAATATTTTTTTTCAAGACGTATAAGTTCTTAATCTTTTTTCCTCCTTTTTTCTTGGAACTTGTCTTCATGCCATTGCAGTATCGTTCAGGCTCTTCTTCATCTTACTAATATCTTTCGAGGACAAAGGGTGGGCGAGGGAGGGAGTAGGAGGGGGGGAGGAGTGTCACGATCGGTAAATCCCAGAGAAGTAACAGCGCACTTGACAACTTATAAATACGGACACGTTTTCGCAATATCACATTCATGCTTTTTAGTTCGGAGGCAGATATTGTTTATAGATGTGAAAATAAACACACACAAACAAACAACACACACACACACACACACACACACACACACACACACACACACACACACACACACACACACACACACACACACACACAGCATCAGTAGTAGCAGCAGCAGCAGCAGCAGCAGCAGCAGCAGCAGCAGCAGCAGCAGCAGCAGCAGCAGCAGGCATTCTTCCCAGACACATGCTCTGCCATGCATGTACACCGTGGCGGGGATTTCCATAGGGGCCCTTATCTCTCCCTCTTCCTTCCCCCCACCCTCACCTTAACCCCTCCCCCCCACACTCTCCACATATCCCCGTCCCCCACTGCCGCCCCGCCCCACCACGTAATGACGCACGTGGATAAGGTGATAAGACGGAACTTTTATGAATGAACTCCCGGATTACGATTTCACATTGTTTTTAAGGTGGAGGGAGAAAGCAAGGACGAAGGGTTATGTGGTGTTGTTTATTTAACTTATGGTAATTATTGTTGTTGGTCATAGTGGTGATGGGGTTACATGTTGTTGTTGTTGTTGTTGTTGTTATTGTTGTTTTTGTTGTTGTTACATTATTACTATTATTAATCATAGTAATACTGCTACTACTACTACTACTACTACTACTACAACTAAAGATACCTCCACCCTATGTTCATTCACATAACATATAAGGGCTCCACAAATTGGAGGTCATTAGCCCCAACTCTGATCGCTAATGACTGTGGCATCCAACCATTACATGCTTACCATTAAAGATACTCTATAATCTAAATAATGTTTATATTAACTATGTACTCCTAGATCTAAAGTACTATTATTACTACTATTACTACTATTACTACTACTACTACTACTACTACTACTACTACTAATAATAATAATAATAATAATAATAATAATAATAATAAAATGATAATAATAACAATAATAAAAACAATAACAATAATAATAATAATAACAATAATAACAACAATAACAATAACAATAACACATGACAACAACAATCAGCAGGAAACACATCAGCACCTCACAACCCCCAAAAAGATCAGCTTACCAACACTTAAAGACGTGCATCATCCCGGCCTCTCAAACAAC
>JAXIVD010007856.1:5000-7500 GCA_036785275.1 Cancer borealis | reverse complement strand
CAGGAAGTAGTGTTAGTGACAGTAGTAATAGTCTAGTCTAATCTAATTCCACGCATTTATTTATTTATTTATATTTATATTGCATAGTTGGCCTTCCTCTCCTGCCAGTCGTGGCTGGTGGGAGAATCCCTCACCCTTACTATCCTGTATCCTTCACCCCAGATTAGATAGTGTAGTCTAGTCTCTATCACAAACAGCCTCGTAAGGGCCAGTAGACCTGTTGCTGTTTGTTCTTCCTATGTGTTCCTATGTGTTCCTCCTCCTCCTCCTCCTCCTCCTCCTCCTCCTCCTCCTCCTCCTCCTCCTCCTCCTCCTCCTCCTCCTCCTCCTCCTCCTCCTTCTTCTTCTCCTCCTCCTCCTCCTCCTCCTCTATACTTTTCCCTATATTTAAATAATGAATTAAAAAGACTAATTAAAGATCTTGAATGAGCCGCTTCATCTAGAAAAAAAAAAATAGAAATTCTATAAAGTAATGTTGATAATTTACTTTAAAGATCCGATCTGTTTATTTTTTATATTTCTTTTATATTAGAGTGTTTTAGGTTATAAGAAGGTGGCATGATAATACTACACATTTCACCGGTTTTGAGAAAGTGTAGCTATTCACCTCTGCTTCTTCACACCTAACCTAACCTAACCTGAATACTATGCTACTACTATGCCATTTTAACTGTGCTATTTTTCCTATGCCCTTTTCATCCTACATTCATACCACACTATCATCCATCTCGTACTTCCAGCTTTTCTGTCATCCACGTGAATCATGCTGCACCCACATAAATTACCTTATAAATACACCTGATCCTAAATATCCACACCTGAAAGCTTGGATTCACACACCTGTTTCTTTGCTTTTATGCTATCAGTACACCTGTTTATTTGTCTTTCTTTTCTTTTTCTTTTTCAAATCTTCATTAATGTTCACAAGCGTCATTCACTCATACATTTTTTTGGTGTTATTTTATCATGCATGTTTTTTTTTTTCTTGTTTTTTCACCCTCTCTCGCAATCACTAGTATCTGTTCCCACGACACTTTACCTAACCTAACCTTGTCTCACCTTACCTCACCTTACTTTACTTTACCTAACCTTGTCTCACCTCACCTCACCTTACCTAGCCTTACCTCACTTTACCTTACTTTACCTAACCTTGCCTTACCTCACCTTACCTAGCCTTACCTAACCTTATCTCACCTTACCTCACCTTACCTTACTTTACCTAACCTTGCCTTACCTCACCTCACCTTACCTAAGCCTTACCTAACCTAAACTTATCTCACCTTACCTAACTTAACCAAACCTTACCTTACCTTACCTTACCTAATCTAACCTAAACTAACCTCACCTCACCTTACCTAACCTAACCTAACCTAACCTTCCCTTCCCTTCCTTTCCCTTACCTTACCACACAAAACTCAAACAACATCAAATATAATCTATCAAAATCTTCATCACCTTTACAAATAACCCTTTTAATTGCTTCCTAGTTCATCTTATAAACAAGTAAAATAAATTTAATAACCCTTCATTACCACCCTCGCCGTACGGTCTATCTGACAGCTGGCACGTTGATGGGTTGAGGCTTCCCCGCTGCCTAACAATGAGGTAGGATTCCCCATGTGCCTATAAGTGAAGGTTGCCAAGATACGGGGCTTTTCCCTTCTCACAGCCCCATTTCCTCCCTCCCATCACTTCCCTACTCTATCTACCTCTCTCTTCCTCCTCCCCCCTCCCTCTCCCCATATCCTCCTCCTCCTCCTCCTCCTCCTCGTTCTCTACTCTATTTTTTTTTTTTTTTTTTTTTATCGTTTGTCATATCTTGCTCTTAAGTCTTGGTTGTCTCTTTCTCATGTCACTTCTCCGCTCTCTTATTTTTATTTCTTTACTTATTTACTTGAATCTTCATATTATTTCTCCCACCGTCTTTTTTTTCATTTTTATCTTGCTATGTATTTCCACATTTAGTCTTATCGGTTTATATTGTATTCCTTATTATCAATCTTTCCTTTTTGTCTTCTTTTTATCCTTCCAATTCAATCTAGTTTTCATCTCCTTCCTTGACACTTTTCTTCAATCCATATTTTCTTTTACCTCCTCATTTACCCTCAATGCCCTGTAAATGTCCTTCCATCTACGGGTGAAGTGATAATACAAAGCCTTTTAACAGCACAAAACAACAGAATAGAACATAAATCACAACACAAGGTAACACTTACGTACTTACAGGCACTGACCCCGGGAGATGACACAACACAGTTCACCCTCACCTGTCCAAACGGGGAAAAACAGGTTAATTAAGTGTCACGTTACCTGAGGGTGTGTATGTGTATGTGTATGTGTATGTGTATGTGTATGTGTATGTGGTCCACTTTGTCGTGTTATCTATCCGGTTACGCTGTGTTTGTAAGCGGATGTGTTGTGTATTGTAGTGTGCATTGACATGAAGTTGATAGTTGGATATATTATTACTTGTTACTTATATTAATAGTCATGTTACTTA
>JAXIVD010007855.1:0-17500 GCA_036785275.1 Cancer borealis | reverse complement strand
AGTGAAGAGTGGCAGAAAGACGAAATGAGGCAGAGAGAGGATGAACAGGAGACAGGCAGCTTGGGTCCTCATGAGAGAATGTAATGGACAGGTGGAGTGTTTACCCAGTGTTTATTAGACAGGTCAGGTGCACGCGGGGAGATGATTAACCTTAGGGAAGCTTACTGTGTTTGCGTTGACAGTGAAACGCAATAGCTGGTGTAAAGTTTATCTGCTTGTATTTGGTACTGCTACGTGAGGGGATAGAGTAGAGGTAAAGGTAAGTTATATTGCAAGAGAAGCTGTAGATTTTCCTAATTGTGTTAAGTATTGGTGGTAATGTTAAGTTTTTCTTCTTGTATTGCACTGAGTAAGAGATGATGAGTTTAAGTTTATAAAAGTTATCCGACTTCTTAAAATGTTTTGTAATTATATTTGCTTCTAATTTATATCCCGCCATTATCTTGTAAGTTAGTGGGAGGAGAAAGATGTTGGGGATATATTTTAACGAAATATTCAATTCTCTCTCTCTCTCTCTCTCTCTCTCTCTCTCTCTCTCTCTCTCTTCTCTCTCTCTCTCTCTCTCTCTCTCTCTCTCTCTCGCTCTCTCTCGCCTTTTAAGCTTAATCTCGCTTTCTCCAACACGAAGCCATCAGAATACATTTACGCAAACCAAACCAAACTAAACCTGCACTAAAATAAAAGTAAAAAATAAAACCAACAGTGTCACTCAAAAACATAAATAATAGAGGAGAAGAGTGTTTGTAAATTCATAGCTTTTGTATTTTGTATCTATAATTAGCCAGTCAGAACAGAGGAGGAGGAGTAGGAGGAGGAAGAGGAGAAAAATGAGGAGAGTCTTTGAATATGTTATGGGATCGGATCTCATTCCTTCACCTCATGTTGTCTATCTTTCTTCATTTTTTTATCCAACAGGAAGTCAGCGAGAAAAGGTTGTGATCCAATGAATAACAACATCACATCCGCCCAACTGACGCGCCTATCAGATAAAAAGTAAAAAAGTTCACTCCGCTGAGACAACACTGTGGCTGGAAATGACGAAGAAAAATAGACGAGGTGGACTGACTAACAAGAGTTGAAACATTGATGGAAAAAAATAGAAAAAAAACTAGGTAATGTCGATGAGTTTGAATATCACACGCAGCAGGTGAATTTTTTTCTTCTCTCTCTCTCTCTCTCTCTCTCTCTCTCTCTCTCTCTCTCTCTCTCTCTCTCTCTCTCTCTCTCTCTCTCTCTCTCTCATGCAAACACCTTCCAGAACCGCTGTTTTGCTTGCCCAGTAAGAATTTGCATTTATAGATCTAGGCGTCGTTAAGAATGCATCTAACACCATCTATAGGCGATTGAAACCCACTAAAAATCGTACTGGAAAACAATAAAGCATCGGATTCTGCTGACTCTTGCAGTTTAGTGGACAGAAAGCATCGCGACGGGAAAGGAGCGAAGGACAATAAAGGTAGCATTAAGAGCCTCATTATGAAGAGTAAAGACAATTTGAGTGCAATAAAACACATATCCAGTCACCTTCTCCAATATCGATTCCCAATATCCTGTCTTTTACGGCTCGGTCCAAGGAGGAAAGGAGAGAGAGAGGGAGAAAAAGAGGGACACGATGGATAAAAGAAAGGAACGGAGAAGGAAGATGAGAACAGCTATAAAGTGAAAATAAAACCAAGTAAGACAAGATGGAGTAAGAGGGAATACATTGAATTAGTAAAGAAGAACAGGAGTAATAAAGAGGATATACAAGTAGAAGGAATAAAGAAAAAATGTGAAAAAAACGAAAGAGAAAAAAAGAGAGAAGAGGGAATCAGAGTCTCGTCACCTTCCTTGCAAACTGTTTTAATTACTCTTCACTAAACGAATGTGTGTAAAGGAGAGAGTGAGAAAGGAGATAATAAAGTGGGAAGTGGAAGAGAAATTGGACACATTAACATAGTAAGTAGAGTCACGAAGGAGGAGTAAGAGGAGGAGGAGAAGGAGGAGGAGGAAGATACACTGTAATTGATCACTGTTAATTGAAGGTATGATGACACAGTTGGGTTAAGGGAAGGTAATCACTATATCACACTGTACCACACTATACCTCACTATACACCATCACACTGAGAGAGAAAAAATCAATGCACCATACATCACTGTCACTATAATCTACCACACACCACAACCACAATCACCAACACCACATCAAAAATCACATCACATTTCACACACACCAACTATCTCCCCCTACCACACACCACCACCCCATTACCACACCTCATCCCTTCCACCCCACCCCCCCACCACCATCATGGCCGCCACTACAATCAACCTCCACCATCGCAACAATTTCTGTCACTGAACGCTGCTATAAACCGCGTATTCAGAAGCTTTTAAGATGATTAATAATTTCGTTTTCCATCCTATGCTAAACTACTGCCTCGGCACGAATGTTATGTCGCGTGTTGGGGTGAGTGGTGGTAGTGGTGGTGGTGGTGGTGGTGGTGGTGGTGGTGGTGGTGGTGGTGGTGGTGATGGTGGTGGTGGTGGTGGTGGTGGTGGTGAAAACGATGATGATGAGGACGAAGAGGAAGAGGATAATAACAAAGGAAACGACTATGATGATAATTGACAAGGATAATCACAAGCTGTTTATATTAGAATGAAAAAAAAGGATGAAATGCATGATTCATTCTCCAGCTGGTGATTTTAATTAATTTTGACATTACCAAAAAAATAACAACCGTGATAATCTGGAACATTAAAAAATATTGGAAGCTCTGATTTACGCAAAAAGTAAATCAAAGGGAATTTGTATTACTGAAAAAGGCGACAATAGCAGCAACAATAATAGTAGTAGTAGTAGTAGTAGTAGTAGTAGTAGTAGTAGTAGTAGTAGTAGTGCATAAGGATTGAAATACCCAACACACACATACAAACGCACACATCTACTCACACCTACCCACATATGTACATACCACTTTGGTTATAGGGATGTTCCCCTAACGCCCCCCCCCCGCCCCCCCCCCACCACACACACATAGGTGATTGTTTCTATAGTTAACTTGTCTGCTTGTTTCTACTCCGTCCTTGTGAATGGCTGGTTGTAATGGCTCATTGTCGTTACCTCCTTCTCCCTCCTCGTTTGGGCCGCCTCATTCTACGTACTGTACCTCGGTCATCACCCGTCTCCACCTCTCTATCGCCCGTCACCGTCAGATTCTAAGACTGACACTCTGCTGGGAACTGCCTTCACCACCAGAACACCGGCTACCTCGACACTGGTTTGTCAGAAGTCAATGTTCTGGTTGAGTGAGTTTTGTTTGCTATATTTCCTTCCATATATGGTAGACTCTCCCTGAGACTAGATTAAGACAGTTGACGTGCTTCTTCTTTAATGAGTTCAGATACCAACGAACCTCCTCGCCTTTACATAATAGTAGTAGTAATTCTTGTAATAAAAACCATAGTAGATCAACGCATTCATTTTCACAAAAAACAATACTTCTAAGACCTTATCTTGGGTTCAAGAAAGGAAAGGGAAGGAGGGTGGGCGAGGGAGGAGGACAGGGAGGAAGGAAGGAGTTAAATCCTGCAGAAGTGGCTAATTACTGATCATTAAGCTTTCCACCAGAGTAATCAACGGCTGTAAGTAGTTTGTCAGGGTACTTATAGCTAATGGAGAGAAGGAGGGAGGGAGGGAAGGACGGAGGAAAGGAAAAAACGTGCAGGAGGGATGGAGGAGGATGTCAACCTTGATGGGTAAAAAAGTTAATGTTGGATTGGCATCAACGTATTTGTGGATGTTTTTTTAATGGAGTGGATCTAACGGAGGAGTTTGAGGCAGTCCAAACACACACACACACACACACACACACACACACACACACACACACACACACACACACACACTCTTCTTATTACTCCCCACCGTGCTTCCCTCTGCCTCACCATCACTACCACTACCAGTACTATTAACCACACGCTTCCTCCCTCCCACTAACCACATCTTTCATCCTTCTTACATTAAACTACAGCAGCCATTACCCTCCTACTCACTCATTACGCGTCAGTATGTGTGTTCCTACCTACACCTGCCCACACGCACACCTACAATATCATAAACTAATAATATTCTAACATGTATTTTTTTCTACCTTACCGAACATCTACTCTGCTGCAAACGCAATGGATTACTTTTTTTTATTTATAATTATACCTACCACGATGCCAATATACACCTACACACATCACACCTACATACTGACTTACACCCACACACTCGCTTCATGTACGCAACACAAACACACACTGAAATTAGTTATATAAAAAAAATAGTAAAAAAAAAAGAGGCGAAAGGTACTAAAAATATCAACCCCAAAAAAATTTACCTGTAAAAATTGCAAATCTTCAGGTAAATAATTAACTTGAGGCAACTTCATCATCATCCAAATCAACATAATCACGTGACTAATTACGTGACCAATTAAAAGTGATGGTTCGGGATGAGTCTGACGGCTTTAGTGACCTCTGTTTGATGGTGACACGCCATGACACTGTCCTCACGCCTCAAGCCTCACCGCTGGGGTACGGCACGCGGAGAAGGAGGAGGAGGAGGAGGAGGAGGAGGAGGAGGAGGAGGAGGAGGTTGAAAAATGCAACTAACCCTAACCAGAGGCAGATTATGATCAACTGGAGGAAACATGAAAGGTGACACATAATTATACCTTTTTGACTCTCTCTCTCTCTCTCTCTCTCTCTCTCTCTCTCTCTCTCTCTCTCTCTCTCTCTCTCTCTCTCTCTCTCTCTCTCTCTCTCTCTCTCTCGGGAAATACTGTGCTGGCATCGCTCCATTCCGTACATTAATTATGCAATTATTTTCGAAAACACTTAATTGACTACACATGATATGAAAAGTGTGATGAGATAAATATTGTTAAGTCTGTCTGTCTCTCTCTCACTTTCTCTTTTCTATCTCACCCTTTATTGAATGTTTCTCTTTCCATCGTTCATCACAGACCCTCTCCTCTCCTCTCCTTTCCTCGCAAATTAATGGTCCTCCCACCGCCGCCTTGCTCCTTCCTCGCCCTCATCGGTAGTGAGCCTCACCCTCTTGTCCCGCGGCCCCTATATCCTACGTAAACAGCAATTATATTAAGCTCCGCTGCTGAATATTCCTTGCCCTTAACCGTACCTCCCTCGGCCCCACACATACAAACAAGCAAACACTCGCACACACAGACACACAGACAGACAGACAGACACACACACACCCACACACACACTAGGTCAACATACAAGGACAGCATCACAAGTCAGGTTCGTGTTCAGTGAAACGTTTTTTTTCTTTTTATATCAACAGAGCGGCTGAATTTCGTATTAAAAGGCTCAGTACAGGCAGGTGGAAGTAGGATTTTAAAGCAGAATATTTGTTGGCCATTTCTTGCTAATAAAATCCACCCTTGACCCACAGTTACACACTCTTGCCATGAAACGAAAACCTAAATATCTCGTATATATATAATACTAAGGCCAGTTTAAACACACTCAGACTGACTGACTGAAACGTTAAGTCGTAGGATGATCAGGTGAAACAGAGGGAAAAACATGTTTCTCATCCAGTTACCATCCAGTTTCCTCTCTACTCTTCCCCTTTCCTCTTCCACCTTCCTTCTACCCTTATACACTCGCTCTCAGCATGTATTTGTAAGGGCCTTTGAGTGATAATTGGCAAGGAGGCATAAACATACTCCAAAATGATCAAGGGAAGAGGTGTGATCTATTTTGAACTAATTACGTGGGTAGCAGTACATCTCTTTGTGTGTGTGTGTGTGTGTGTGTGTGTGTGTGTGTGTGTGTGTGTGTGTGTGTGTGTGTGTGTGTGTGTGTCACCCTACCATTATGATACTAACTGGAGCAAGGTTAAAAAAAAATATATAACAATTGCATACTACTCAACAAACATCTCGAAATTTGTTTACTGGCAGAAAATACTTAATAGAAAAAAAATGAAGTAAAAAATATAGAAAAAAAAAAGGAATTTAAAACAATAAATAATAAAAACGAAAGAGTGTAACGTAAGTATAGTTTAAAAAAAATACAAAACCCTTCCCTTGTAACGTATTCCTTTAAGTAGAGACCAAACAACGTGCTTCATACATAATTACTGCAACAAACTTCACCCGGGAATAGCAAGCTGTGAGTAAGAACTTTAGAGCGTCGCCAGTCCTTAGTTCAATGTTCGTTCCCCTTCCTCACTACACTCAACTACTTAGAAGAGTCCGAGGCCGGCTGCCACTTCACGAAATTACACTTCAATCGCTCACTTCATGTAACTCAAGTGATGATGATCGTGATGAAGGCAGACTAACTAATGTAAGTGAGACTGGCAATACTAATCTCTCTCTAAGTTCACGGATTTCATGGTTAACTCAAAGAAAAACATGAAAATCGTTGATGTTAGTTATTATAATTGATTTTTTTGTTACTATTAATGTTTTTTATCCATTCTCACTCAACCTTAAATCAAAATAATAAGAAAGAAAATAATTGATCAGTACTTTTAACTCTTTTTTTATTCGTATCATAAATGTCGCTGTCTTTTTTTTATTTGCCGCGTGAATGAACTTCTTGAATTATACCAGAAATTCCTTGTTACGTGGACTTCCGTGTCAGATATTGAAGGTGATAGAATTGTGAGAAGAAAAAGCATCATACATTATTAGAGAGAGAGAGAGAGAGAGAGAGAGAGAGAGAGAGAGAGAGAGAGAGAGAGAGAGAGAGAGAGAGAGATGACAGAAAAGAAAGATACACACTCTTCCTTTTCATCCACAAATCATGGTCACATTTGGAAATATACTTAACCTTTCAGAGTCATAAAAAAATCACAGACTCATCCTGAAAGTCTGTCTGGTTTCCTCGGAGTCAAAATAAAAAAGAAATACAGATATGAAAGAAAGAAAATATAGATAACTGCTACACGTTACTTTAGTCTACACATCTTACTGTAGGACTTAATACAAAATTCACGTCACATCTCATGAAAAAATTCTCGCCAGGTGACAAGAGAGCAGGTAAGACGAGGTGAAGGGAGCATATTCTCCTCCCCCTTTCTGTGAAGCTCGACTATTAAACGTGTATATTCTTTTTATTCTTCATTGTGTTATTGCTGTCATTTATTCTGTTATTGCTATCATCTCTTCCTTAAGTATAATACTCGCTGTTCTTCAATTGTCAGGTGTGCGTGTGTTTCTTTCTCTCTTTTCTTATGTTTTATATTTCTATTTCTTTTGCTTCTGATAATTCGTATTAAGTGAACTAATTTTTGCTTCAACTTATTTCTTTTGTTAGTGAATTTTGGCTTAAACTTTTCTTCTATTTTTTCATTTTTTTCATTTCCTTGTGTGTGTGTATGTGTGTGTGTGTGTGTGTGTGTGTGTGTGTGTGTGTGTGTGTGTGTGTGTGTGTGTGTGTGTGTATGTGTACGTTCCTCACTGACTACTAGGCAAGGCAAGATCTACACCCTCGCACCACATTCTCTTCGTTTATCAGACACTATTTACGACACACGTGAAAACATTACTTCTCACTCCATTTTCTTTAACACTACTTCTATATTTCCTAAAGTGCGATGTGACCTTGACTAAGACGAGTGTTTTCTAATAATGTCAATGAGAGAAAGCGAGAGAGGAAAAACAAAATAAAAAATATAGAGAAAGAAAGAACGACAAAGACACTACCGAACAAAACCACAAAAAAAAAAAAAATTAATAAAAAAAATCATTTGACCGCATCCTGAGTCTCACAACACTCAGCTAATTCCTCTACTCCGCTGATTAATTACCTGTAGATTCACATTGCGGTGAATGCTTCCTCTTGGCCATCAGAGTAGACTAATGATGCAGGTGAGAGGCGATGGAGTGGAGGGATTAGTGGACAGTGGGCTGAGGTAAGTGGATTTATAGATAGTAATAAGTGGAGGTGGTTGACTGAATTAGTTTGAATGAAGGTGTGAGTGAGTAAGTGGAAGAAAATGAGTTTATGAGTAAGATATTTTAGGATTGCATGAAGTGGGTGGATCTTAATAGAAAAGCCAAAGGACTATCACCATCACTACCTCCATCACCATTTACCACCACCACCACCACCACCATCCCTTCCCTAGACAGGCACGCAAGAGGCAAATTTCCCAACAAAGCCAAGGGTACCGAGGGCTCGAAAATGCCAATAGCCTCCCACGAAAACATTTTACTCTCTCTGACAGCGGTGCAACAAAGCATTTCTGAGCAACAAACTGATGCTTAATTTCTTTGTCCCACGATGGGGAGCTTCACCAGGCTGGCGTCTCGGTACGGCAAACACATCTGTTAGTCCGGAAATGAATGGTGATGAATTGACTCACACTATATTTTCCTGACGCCTCCCAGGACCCAGTCAGTTGTGTGCGAGACGTGTTCAGGATGCTCCGAGGAACCTTGAATATTTCCTCAGGTTAAATAGAACAAAACAAGCGTTATCAGGAGGAGTAAAAAGCAAAGATGGTGGTAGTAGTAGTAGTAGTAGTAGTAGTAGTAGTAGTGGAAAAAAAGAGCACAACAACAGCTTAAAACAAAGAGTGAGATCCTCAGGAGAGCCATTACATATACATAAACCGTAAAATGAAGTGTCCCGCGGGATGAGAAGAGGAAGGCACACCAGGGCTTCCTTCCTCTTACGTTACTCGTGTTCACTTGTGAGGCAGCAGCAGTACCAGCACAAGACACGTGTCCCTCTGCTGCAAGAACCTGAATTTTGCAGCGTCTTGTCTCAGTGATAAATAACAAAGAACCGAGTTGTTATTTCACGTATTATTGTTCTTGCATAAATACTGGGAACTTCCTCGACACCCACGCTACACTTAGAAGGAGCTTAAAACACAAGTAGGTTATAGCTTCATTCCACACCTTGTTTTCCTCTCCCTGATGCGTCATTACCTTGGTTGTAATGTTGCCAAAGAGCGCAGCGTAAAATCCCATGAGAAACAACACACACACACACACACACACACACACACACACACACACACACACACACACACACACCTACACCTACACGTCCACAGAATCGCAGGGAGGTAAGGCTGCACGAGCTTATACGAACCATAATGTCTCAAAAAATAGGTACTTCCCCCCGGCAACGATGTAATCCAACTGAGGCAATTTGCAGTGGTCTAAAGCACCAGTATTTACACTCGAACGTCAGGTCACGCGATGCTCGACTCTGGCCTCGCCCTCACGTATTCCAATGATCGTTATTATCGCCTTTACCAGAACACACCTGCCTCGCCCCGCCAGTCCCTGCCCCGCCCCGTCACGCCCTGCTGCTGCTGCTTCCATTCCACGGGACCACTAGCATACGCACACGCACACAGGACACGGGAAAAGCTGCGTATGTGCGTCCATGTGCGTGTGTGTGTGTGATTTAAGACACGATAACAAAGAAAATTATAAACAGAATGCACAGTGACGTAACTATGTGCTGTTGTTAATTATAATGGTTTTGACGAAATACGAAAAAGCAACAAGTTAATATTTTAAGAAGAGCCATTAATCTTTAAGTTTTGAATGGTGTGGAATGAGTTTGTGTTTTGTAATAGGAGTGAGTGTCTGAGTGGGTTAGGCCTACTACTACTACTAGTGTTTGTGTAGTGGATAAGAACAGGACGGAAAAGAATGTTTAAGAGAATACATTGGACAGATTTATGGCTGAGGATGACAAATGGTATGAGTTTTACAGAAGCTCAGCCTTGACTGGCCTTTAGCAATCCTAGTACTTCTTTATGTTCTTTAATAATATCACATAAAAATAACACCAATCTCTTCCGCATTCTATACAAACCAAAATTCAGACTTGAACCAAAAAAAAAAAAAAACATGTCACATCTGGCAACACTGAGCACATCTTAACTTACATTCTGCATGACTAAACACATATAAGAGAACATTCTGTAGGCAGCGACCCTCATTACCTTTGGCACAGTGGCACAGTTTCCCTCCTCTACTCAGTACTTATAGAAGGGAGCAGGTGGCGGGGACGGGTGGGGGGGGAAGGATGGAGGGTCGGAGGGCTGCTGGACGGAAGAAAAATGGCCGCAGGTGGGTCTAAGACTACGTGGGGGACGATGAAATGTGGGAGAGAAAATATGAGTGTGGGTGAAAGGCCTGGCGGGTGAGAGAAGGAGCTGGTTGAAGGGAAGATAAAGAGAACGATGAAGAGGAGAGGTACATGTAGAGGACAGTGGGAGGGAGGGAAGGAGGGAAGGAGGGAGGGAAGGTGATACAAGTGACGATGAACATGAGGGGAACGTGTATGGGACAACTGGGAGGGACGATAATAAATAAAGATGATAAGAGTGACAATGAACACGAAGGGGGAGGCAAAGGAGGCCGATGAGGAGGAACAGGATGGCTAAGGAAGATAAATGAGAGGATAGACATAGAGTGAACAAGAATAGGGGGACGGTGAATAAAAGGGGAGATAAAAAACAGAAAAAAGTCATGAGTAGGAGAGATAGAAGGAGAGATACAAGGCGAGATACTGTCACCTCCACTCCTGTGTTTCAATTTGGTCCCAGACTGAGGTGTGCGAACCACCTCTGAACCACGACGCGTGAACGACACCCGAAGCTCACGGCGGGGAGCAGGAAGGGGACGGAGAGCTTGATGGAAACTCGAAACCAGGACTAGACTCGCGGGATTCATATCTCAGCCTGGGAGGGGATTGGCAACGATAGGTGTGGAAGGCAGGAGTGGATTCGACAGCACATGTACGCTACAGTAGGGAGGAGAGGGAGAAAGAGGACTCAACCCAAGGGAACGGCTGTCACTTGCCTTCACCTGAGTGCCACTGGTGCCTGTCCCTCCCCCCTCCCTCCCCCTCCCACCTCGTCCATCCTATCCCGTGAGGCAATCGTCCTCTACCCAGCCCGGGTCTGCCTCTCCTCGCCGCCCCGGACGTAGCGAGCTAAGGGAAGGCAGCCAGACAGTGCAAACAAGCCCTCCTCATCCCTGCCTACTCCACCGCGCGCCTCACCTCCCGCCACTGGCCATGAAGTGACACACACGAGAAGGAAACCACCTCAAGGCAAACAATTCAGGTTCAAATTACGCAGTTAAGGGTATCGATCGATCTCAAGACACCAGTTTGCATGCCAGTGTTAAGAAGACTTCACTAGAACGCGTCACTTGATGAAAACTAAACACCATTGAAGTCACTTTTATGCCTCTGGGAGATGAAAAGTGACTGCGATCGTGGAGGTGAGGAAAAATAAGTTGTAATGAAGAGTGAGGGACACGGCAGCCATGGGATGATGAATGATGGTGAGGCGGGGAGGGAGAGGGGGTCAGGGGGAGGAGGAGGAGGAGGCAGAGGCGTGAGGTACCGCTCTCTCATCCATCATCACCTCCTGCACACATGTCACACTCACCATTCATCGTCATTAGAACGGTGGAAATTATCATGATTATCCCACCATTATTACTGTCCCCGTTTGCCCGTCCATCCCTGTCCCGGTGATGCCTGGCTGCCCGTCTGTCTCCTGTCCATCCCTTGTGCCCGTCACCTGGTGTGGCCTCGCTGTTCAACCATCTGTCTATCTCCATCAGTGGTGAGCTGTTCACTTGTCCATCTTGTTACTGTCTCAATACTGATTCGTCGTCTATCTGCTTGGTAGTCAGTTAGTCCGTCTGTCTGTCTCTCTCCCTCTCCCTCCCTGTCTGTCTGTCTGCCAGGTAGTTGTGTCCGTTTTTTATGCGCATTATCAGTGTAAAAATAAAACTTGATCCTCCATTGGCAGTGCATTGCAAAAAGGAAACACAGTGAAGCATTTTGACTCGCTCTCGTTACCGCCCATTTTCTTTGCCTGATTCCTCGATGTCTGGCAATAGAACCGAGGGAGACGAGAAAAAAATGTGAATAACCTTTAATCTCTTCCCTCTAAGACAAACATTTCAAGGCATAATGTAAGAAATAATCATAAAAACAACATAATATAACCGAGGAAATGAAAGGAGGTCTGTATGTCCATGATTATCAAACACATTCGAAGCACTGAACGAAACGAGATACCAATTGAACCACATCAAGGCCACAGAAACGACTCGTGTATGTATGTGTGTGTGTGTGTGTGTGTGTGTGTGTGTGTGCTAACGACCCCATCCCGCAGTCCATCTTCTCGCCTTAATATCCTCGCCGCGGCCATGACTTGTGCATCAGCTGTCTCAAACAACAAAACGGCCAAACACACTAACACGCACACACGCATACACGCCAAGGACACACGAGCGTTAAATGCCCCGTGATGAGGAATGTCCAATATCAGGCAAGGCTCACGGCAATATGTCCCACAAGTGTGCCTAAAATATCCCTAGAATGCCTTCCCTCTCCTCCCTTGCACACTGAAAAACTCTCTCTCTCTCTCTCTCTCTCTCTCTCTCTCTCTCTCTCTCTCTCTCTCTCTCTCTCTCTCTCTCTCTCTCTCTCTCTCTCCTTTGCTAGAGCGTTCATGTTTGATCTGACAGTGAGGAAAACAAAGAAATATTGAAGAGAACGTGTCTCCAAAATATTCCGGCCACAGAGCCTCACAAATGCAATATCCGGCGAGAAAAAGGCCACGTTTCCGCCGTTGGAGGTGTGAGGGCGCGAGGGAGAAGCCCAATGTGCGGGAACAGAAGAATAGCTCGTCACTGTGAAACCCGCCACACAACCTCCTATATTTGGCTCCACAAAAAGAAACATCACGGACAGGAAAGAGAGACTAAAAAAAAAAAAAAAAAAAGAGAAGCAAAAAACTGGAGCAAACGAAAATAGGAGTAAAAAAAAAAAAATTAAAGAAAGAGAGAAAGAAGGATTAAAGTTGCATGGCATTATACGTAGCCCTTGATAGTGAAGGCATAACAGAGGCAGGTGTCCAGTGGTGCAGAATCACTGATGACGCTGCAATTGCCAGGCTCATAAATCATTGCTATTCCCCAGTGGTATGTTGGCCATGCACAAAGATTCCACGAAATAACCTCACTTTTCTCCATCAAAGGCCAAGACGCTGCTGGAAACCACTCTCTACTTAGGTGATAAGGAGCTACAAATTACGAGGAAGGCATTCGAACCTGTTACGCATTTCCTAAGAGTATAAGGGAAAGGGATCTAACACTCTTAATACATACAACAGCACAAGTAACAGGAGGACAAGCAACAGGGGCGAGATGATGGTGAAACAAGTATACAAAGAAGCCACAGTGTAGAAGTGTAACCTGATAACGCCGTACAGCCTGACAGAATGGGAGGATAAATAAGCTGCAGACAGTAAATTAATCAACACCACCTCTTAAGTATCCACAAAGAAGTGCCTGGTTACATTCAAAATTAGTACATACATACATACATACATACATAGACTTACATGCATACACTCAATAAATAAACTCCTCTCTCTCTCTCTCTCTCTCTCTCTCTCTCTCTCTCTCCACACCCTACTGCAGGTCACACACAGGCGAGCGTAGGTCAATGTCAGTGTGTGACCTTAGATGCCATGGTGACCTCACCCACAATGGACGACAAAGGGTAATGACCACACACAAACACAAACACACACACACACACACACACACACACACACACACACACACACACACACACACAAACACACACACACACAAACAAATACACAAACACAAACACAAACACACACACACACACACATACACATACACATACACATACACACATACACACACACACACATACACATACACACACACAGACATACACACACACACACACACACACACACACACACACACACACCGCCCATCTCGGTACAGGTGTTCACTTTCCACACCTGCTAATGACAGGTAACGAAGAACAACATGAGGCTGTCAGGACGTGGGTGTGTGCTGATGATTATTTCCATTTTTCCTTTTTTTCTACTACATGTAAAGGGAGTGTCGGGGGGAGTGAGCGATGGCAGACGTGGGACAGAGGCAACCAGAGTCAAAACCTTCAATAAAACAACACCTTACCTGTAATAACACTGGACAGGAGTATCAGTATCCCGGGCAGGTATCCAGATGGGCGGCCCTTCCTCATGGTGTCCGTCAAACCTAGTCAACGCAGCACTGGCAAGAGCAAACACCGCACACGACCACGTATCCACACACTAGCACACAGACGAGGCCTCGATCGACACAGACCCCTCCGCGCGAAGTGGGAATCCACACTGACCTGTGAGAGAGGAGAGACTCGGGTTGGTGCGGCCGAGTGGCTCGCAGCACCACCTACCGGCCGACGCCCTCACCACACCGCCCCAGGACAGAATAGGAGTGAGGTGGTGGGCACAGCCTCCAGCACCTGCCACACGTGCATGCGAGGGTCACGGGAGGCCAAGGCAAGGAAGGGCACAACGGAGAAAACATAAATAAGACGCTCCAAGCTGACTCACTCCCGGGACTGTTAACTTGAGGGAAAAGTTTGAGCCCCAGAAGAGAATGAGTCTCAGTTACGCGGCTTGGACCAGCCAGCCACTTACTGAAATACTTCCCCGTAACTCTGAGGAGGAGACACAGATAACAGGACGCCCTAAGAGAGGAAAACCACGTAACAGCCTCACGTGTTAGGGAAACATTTAAGTAACATTACAGCTTGACGTTGTAGGAAAACATCAGTACATTCTCCCTCACCACAAGGCTTCCCGCTGACCACCGCCACACATACCCGAGATGAGTTGCCACGTCGGCCAACCAGCCAAGTATTCACACAAATCCCCGGGGTCAATCAGACTAAATGAGCTCTCTTACCCGGTAAAAATCCGAGCAGGTATGAAAATTAACTGAAATATTCGAATATAATTTTTACGTCAGTCATTTATGATAATTCTTTGTCTCTGGAGAGTCATCATAAAAGGTATTTTAGCACACACGGCCCTGATGTTTTATTTATCACCTCTCTTGACTTTATTCTATGAAGAGGGAATTTCCTTTGCCGAAACAGACTTCACTGCTTCCCCTCCCCCTCCCTTCCCCTCTCTTCCCCTCCCTCCCCTCCCCAGGTGATCAGTGCTGTCATGCATGAGTGGCAGGCGATGAGTGCAGATCCTATGAGTTAGGAAATGTGGTCTACATTCACCTGTGACGTCGTTATACCTGACTTAGTGAGGCTTCACCTCCCCTCTGTTGTCTGTCATCTCGCGAAAAAAAATATATGACGAAGATTCGATTAAATCAGCATTAATTAAACACTTAGAGATAATTAATGCGCATATTCTGACCCGTGCGGCTCTTGTTTTTGGCTGTGGTCATGTTCGTAGTGTTTTATTGCCTTCACTACATTCAGCACAAAATCATTTTCATACGCATACGCCGCTCTCTCCAACACTGACGTACATGCATGATATTACATGTATACGAGATGAGAGTGTACACTACACCAGCTCTCCCTCAGCACCTGTGACGTACGACTCACAATATTATGTATAAAGTACGAGGATTAACGAGTACTTATTTTTAAGCCTCTCTCTTTCCTTTCACAAAGTAAATATGTTTTTTTATAATCATGTGTTGCTAACAAAAGACGTAATTACATCAGTGTATGTATCAGAGGGATCAGTGATGATTTAGCTGTGCCTAGCGGGCTAACATTTGATGTTTCATGTAAAAAATAGGATATTCCACGAGGATTTCTGGCCAGGCTTCAAGGCTTCATGGTGTGTGCAAGGCAAACAGACGCAGAACGCAGTTTTTCACCTCTTTTATTCATATATTATTTCCATCAATTCAGATGTTGTGCAGATCATTCCGTGTTCACAGCATCTTTATGAAAGACTGATTGTTAACCCAATATTATGATTAAAATTCTTCCTTTTACGGTGGATGCAGGAAAAACAACCCAGACAGCGTCCCATTAGTTATTATTAAATATTTTTTTCTTTTTAACTAAGAGATTAAGGAATTAAATTATTTTAGAATACATATCATATTCGGTGGATATGGACTTAAAGATCCCTAAGTGGATGGACTCACTCGTGCACCAGGAAGGCTTCTTGTGCCTGAAAGTGGAAGGTAACTTTGTTGGTGTCTATGTTGGTCTTTGGGATGACCAAGAAGGTATTATAAACCCTGCACACTGCCTTCATCACATCACTAACATACTTGTAATCCAGTCTCACAAAACATTTTCTTGTTCGCACCTTTACTTTACTTTTTTACATCGATCTTGTCTGTCCTTCCTTGCCGGGGCCGCGTAGGTACTGAGTGGAATGACGCATCGTTACCTGTCTGCTGGAGGCAGGGACGGACTCACCATTAGCGTGTGAGCGGTAACAATGTGGTCACTTACATCTTCCCTGTCAAGTTAAGTCCTCGGCGTGCACTCGTGTTTAGCCAAAAATAGAACATGAAACAGATTCGAATAAGTTAATACTAGAGACGAGTATCTACACAACAAAACAAAACATTAAAAAAACATAAAAAGAATAAAAAGTTAAAAATAATAAGATCTCTACATACCATTTCATCCACAAAGAAAAATTAAATAGCACCAAACTTTATGTGAATTCCAACAACCTCGCAGCAGTAAGCAGATCACCGCCAGTCACCTGCTGCTTCTGCTAACCCCTCAAGGCCCAGCGCTGCCAGCAAGGTATTACAGCAAAGGATTCTACGAGGTCTTGGCTGTGAGTGTTGCCTGTGGTCGTCATTATATTGATTTATCTCTTTGTACGAGTTGAGGAATGTGAGGCAGGAGAGGAACATTTCTTTGTGGCCATACAAGGGATACCAAACGCTATACTTTTGCAAAATTATAATACCTTGTGGCCTTCCATATCTCCTCCTACCCCGAAAAATAGGGTGAAACTGTGTATTGCTTCTCTTCAGGAAAAATATGTCCCGTTAATCACCGTCATTTAAATAATTTCATGTTTAAGATCAAAATTACAGTCTATTGTAATTATCATTAACACCGCAGGTAAGTGTGATTCGCCTATGTCCCTCCACGACCCTCCACATCCCTTTACGCACCTCCACGCCCCTCCACGCCCCTCCACGCCCCTCCCTCCTCACCTTGACAAGAACCTGGAGTCATAAAACCTTCCTTGACCATCTCTTTACACTAGAAAACTTGAAATAATGAGATGTCCGAGAGCTTTGATGACGCTACACCTACTCTTCCATGTCTCTTCCTCCTCCTCCTCCTCCTCCTCCTCCTCCTCCTCCTCCTCCTCCTCCTCCTCCTGCTTCGGGTAGGATCAAGAGGGTGAGTAAACAGTAATTAAGGAACACTAACAGGTCACAGGAGGCAGATTGACCTTGTTGTTAGGGTATAGTGATGGCGTACATGACTCTTTTTATCTAACACATACACACACACACGCACGCACACACACACACACACACACACACACACACACACACACACACACACACACACACACACACACACACACACACACACACACACACGACTCATTTACATTCTGTTCCAGCTCCCT
>JAXIVD010007854.1:12500-15000 GCA_036785275.1 Cancer borealis | reverse complement strand
AGATTTGTTATGTATACACGTGGGTTTTATATGCATTATGTTTAGGTTGGTGGTGTGTGTGTGTGTGTGTGTGTGTGTGTGTGTGTGTGTGTGTGTGTGTGTGTGTGTGTGTGTGTGTGTGTGTGTGTGTGTGTGTGTGTGTATTGTGTGAGGTTGTCCTTTGGTTACCGGCCTTGGCAGTGCATTGAAATCATGAGGTACGTACGGATTTTAGTTTGTACTGTAGTCAATATGATGTTGTTTATATTGTATGAAGCTGTGGTTATCAATGAAGAATTGCTTAAATAATGGAATAATAACACCGAAAAAACATAATGACGGAAAACTAGGCAACATAAACATAGGCAAGCTCAAAATGATATGGTTTCACGTCAATATCTCGCTCATTGATGCTTGAACTGGGACATAAATCAGCCGCTCATTGCATGCACGCCATCCATACCTCTGTTGTGGCGACGACCGCTGCTGACGTCACGGCCAGCATTCCCCGCTAGGCAGACAAGTGAGCCTCGCACGTTCGCAAATTGATTCGAGGTGGTAAACCTACTCCAATTGAAACATAACATATCAATTTGTTTCTGATATCAGTAGGAGGTTGTAATTTCTTTTTCTTTATCGATTTCCTGCCATCTTTACCAACACTTTTCCTTATCTATTTATCTATATACCTGGCTGTTATACCCTTTGGAGTTATTCTTAAGTCATCTTTACTCTGCAAATCCCGTCCCAAAAATGCAATTAAAACAAGATAAAACAACGAAGAATGTTTCCCTCGGGCACTCAACACCGCGTCCTGCCCCCCCCCCCTCCCCCCCCGCACACTAGGTAGCACCCTGATTTTTACTGATTTATAAAGGTATAGCGCTGGTATACACACGGTGGGGGCTGATTATGCGTGTGTGTGTGTATGTGTGTTTGTGTTGTGTGTGTGTGTGTGTGTGTGTGTGTGTGTGTGTGTGTGTGTGTGTGTGTGTGTGTGTGTGTGTGTGTGTGTGTGTGTGTGTGTGTGTGTGTGTGTGTGTGTGTGTGTGTGTGTGTGTGTGTGTGTGTGTGTGTGTGTGTGTGTGGTGAGGGTGGTGTGGGTGGTGAGGAGCCGTCACGCCACGCCAGCCCTACTCATCACACGCGTGGGTACTAAAGAGGAGAGACATAGAAGGAGGTTCAGGTTCTGCTATACCTCTCCACTCCTCGTCTTCCTTACTCGTTGACTTGCTCGTCTTTATTCAGTTTTCAGTCTAGTAGTTACAGGTTATCACATCATTATTAGTGTTGTTATGGTTTGTTTTCCTTTGCCTTACTGTTTTGTATTGTTCCTCTTTTTCTTGTATTCAGCACACCCATTTTCCTGTTGTTTATTGCATTCTTCTTCAACCCTTTCTTGTTTTTATCTCTTTTCCCATTCCCTTGTTTGGTTCGCGGGCAGCACCATCATATATACGACTTGCTATAATATCTCTCATACCCAAGGGTCGTGATGGCTCAGCTTACATTTTACCGTAAAGTGTAAGTATACTTTTTATAAATGTTATGAGCGTATTTTTGAAGTGGTTTGCTCCCTTGCCTGCACTTCTGATAACTTTGACGCAATTAGTGTGTGGGAGCCGCTGCCGCTTTCTGCTTCTAGAGTCAAAGGAAATCCTCGGAAGTTGTACTAGGAGGGAGAGAGAGAGGCAGGGAAGCGGGGTGGGTAAGTGGCAGGCAGGGTAAGTGAGGAGGGAGGGAGGGAGGATAGGAGAGAAGGTAGGATGGGTTGGAGAACATCACAAATGCAATACATATCAAGTTAGTTTACCAGCAAAGCAAGTCTCGTATGGCTTCTGGTGTGCGGAGCTGCAGCTGTAGGTGTGCGTTGAGTAAAGACAGGTGATACACGCAGGTAAAATAGTTACGTTTGACCGAACAAAGGGAGGAATCAAGTAATCTTCACCTGTCATCAACGCAGGCTTCCACTTGCATAATTAACAAAGGAAAGAGCGAGACTACACACTGCCGGAATTTCGGTTTCATTTTGGAAAGGTAACGAGGGCGAAGGTAATGAGCCGAGAGCCACGTGAGGAAGCGGTAAAGATGCTGATTCCTGCCGTGAGATGGAATGAGGCACACGCCCCACCAACAGAACTGAACGGACCCACGCACGGAAATCGCTGCCTTGCTCAGAATTATGCTTCACCCTTTGCTTTTCGCTACGTTGGTCAGCACATGAAGTACGTATACTGTTATGTTTTTCTTTACACTTGACGTAGAATAGTTTAATTTCGTTCAGTATTACTAGCATCACACCACAGCACACCACACCACACTACACCACACCACACCACACCACACCACACCACACCACAACAGACCACACCACACTACACTACACTACACCACACCACACCACAACAGACCACACCACACTACACTACACTACACCAGTCTGCAGCTCCCACACCTTCCTCTCATCCCCAGCCTCCATAACGTCCTGCTCGTGTTATCTTGCAGCCTGTAAATTGGATGC
>JAXIVD010007854.1:2500-7500 GCA_036785275.1 Cancer borealis | reverse complement strand
AGAAAAAAAATGCAGGTAGTTGAGTAATGTATGTAGGTGTTTCCTCTCAAGACCCCTTCGTACACACACACACACACACACACACACACACACACACACACACACACACACACACACACACACACACACACACACACACACACACACACACACACACACACTGGAACGCCCTTGGGATGCATGGATGAGGGAAGGGAAAGGGATGGTGGAGGGGAGGGAGGGAGGAGGGACTGAGGAAGTAGATGGTAAGGAAGGGTTAGGAGGGAGAGGTGCAAGGAATGGACGGAGAGGGTGAGAGGAAGAAAAGAATGAAGGAGGTAAATGGAGAGAAAGAAAGTGAAGGGGAAATGGGGACGGGGAAAGAGAGGGAGAAGGGAGGAAGATGCCATTTTTTCAGCGCCATGTACTACTATATACGCCCTTTAGGTCGTTTCATATTTATAATGTTCTTGCCCTCTAGTGTCTCCCAAAAAGTTCGTCGGATCGGAATAATTTAAACATACTTTAGTTACGCAATTCTGAGATCCACAACTTCCATCTATGTATTTATAACTTAAATTTCATTATTCGCATGGAATGTATAGACTCTCTTTTGGCTCCTATAGGCTTAATAGTAGCATCCTAACATCCTAAATATATATAATGATGACGCGCTGTTTTCTTTCTTAAGGCCAGTCTTTGAGCCACTTGAGAATTTTCCCAGCTATGCCATGTGACTTTTTTTTTCTAGTAATCGTTTATAGAACTTTTTGAAAATCTACTAAAGGAAGAGTAAAACGAAGACATTGAGTAGAAAAAGAAGGAAAAAGAAACAGAAAGATGGAGAGACAAAGAATAAAGAAGAGAAAGAAGAAGGGAAAGGGACGGGGAAGGAATGGTAATGAAGACGAATGGAGATGAGATAAAGAAAAAAGGAAAAGAAAAAGGAAAAAGGGTGAAAGAGATGGAGAGGGGTGAGGAGGGACACCTTGGAGGGGGAAACACGGGTAGATGGATGGCTTCTGATTGTAAAGAAAAGAATGGAGTTCCTGCCATAATGAGAAACAATCCTATTAAGATGGAATAATTTGTGGCTCCCGTGGTGCGTCGCGTCCCACTAATTTCACTCCGAGAATCAGTGCGCCACGTGCCTCCAGCTAATTTTTTTTGTGTTTGTCAAGGTATCACACAAGTTTCTCAAGATTAAATATGGATAATGATAATGATGGGAATAATTGTAAAGAGGAAAAAGAATTAAGACTTGTAGCTTGAAATTTGCTTTGTGTATCAAGGAATCACACAAGTATTTTAAGACTATATATTGACAATGATGATAATGATAATAATAAAACAAATAATTATGAAGAGGAAAAAGATTGAAGACTTGTTAGTGCCTTGAAATATTTTTGTGTGTGTTTGTCAAGGAATAATACAGATTTCTCGAAAATAAGTGATAATAATGATAATAATGATAAAATAATTGGAACAATGAAAATAGACGTTATAATATTTTGAAGTAAGTTCCTATATACTTTAATATTTTATGTGAAGAATACAAAAGAGTTGCTTCTTCTTCTGGCTACATATCATAGCATCTTACAGAATATATACAAAAAATGCTGTTAAATATTTAATGCATTAGGTGTTACAGGAACCTATTAATAAGTCTCCTCACTAAAAAGCATGAAAATTATACTCTCTCTGTAAAAGATACGAATGAGCCATGAAAAAAATTATCATCATTATGTGTGAGATAAAAAATGATACTATTTTAAGAGTTTCAAAGACGCTCAAATGGGCATTATAAGGGATAGAAAAGGACTATCTTACACACACACACACACACACACACACACACACACACACACACACACACACACACACACACACACACACACACACACACACACACACACACACACACACACACACACACACAAACATACACCATCCACCCTCCCTCCCACACACACGCGTCAGTAATATAATCAAACGCGATGTTATAACCAAAAAAATAATGTGAAAGAGGCAAGAATGTATGTAATAGAGAATTGTATAATGGCTGAGAGCAAGGAAGAGGAAGAAGGAAATACTGAGATAACAACAGAAATGGAAGATATAAATATTCACGAGGTTGTGGCATGAGAGAGAGAGAGAGAGAGAGAGAGAGAGAGAGAGAGAGAGAGAGAGAGAGAGAGAGAGAGAGAGAGAGAGAGAGAGAGAGAGAGAGAGAGAGAAGAGAGAAAAGAGAGAGAGGCTGATATCACGAGGCTTGGTGTCAGAGAAGGCTGGAAATTATACGAAAAATCACATAACCTAAATTTTCATCAGGGCAGGAAATGAGAAGGCTTGATTGGTTAGGCTTAGGTGAGCGGTAACTGGCGGATCATAGACTGAGGGCGGGTGGAAGGGCGGCGAGGTGGTGGTGGATGTGGTGATGATGGTAGCAGTAGTGGTAGTGGTAGTGGTAGTAGTGGTGTTGATGGTAGTGGTTCTGTTCGGCCAAGCAATAATAGCTGGGGTTGTGCAGATATATGTTGATGGGGAGTTGAAATGTAGGGTGTTAGTATGCTGGCGGAAGGGCGGTAGGTGGCTATGGAATGCAGTATTAGTAGTAGTAATAGTAGTAATAGTAGTAGTAGTAGTAGTAGTAGTAGTAGTGTTGTGTGGCAGTGATATTGTATTACTTGCAGTGTAGTGTTTCAGTGTGGCAGGGTGGTGGGTGGGTGTTGTGATGACAGGGTATAGGATGGCAGTGTGTTGGTGGCAGGGGAGGTAGGGTTATGGTAGGGCTGCGGTGACTAGCAGCCGTAGGGAGAAGAGTGACAAGGGGTGTCAGATAAGAAACCTTTATACGAAAATGGCTTGAATGTTGGAGTCGATTGAGAGAGAGAGAGAGAGAGAGAGAGAGAGAGAGAGAGAGAGAGAGAGAGAGAGAGAGAGAGAGAGAGAGAGAGAGAGAGAGAGAGAGAGAGAGAGAGAGAGAGAGAGAGAGAGAGAGAGAGAGAGAGAGAGAGAGAGAGAGAGAGAGAGAGAGAGAGAGAGAGAGACTGGCAAAAGGTATACACAAAGTTTAGAGGAGTAATGAGTCAGTATGAAAGTTGGAAGCAAGTTTGGTGCAGCCTCGTCTGACCTGAGCTGCTGCAGGTCAAATATAAAGACATTTTTTGGCACCATTCGCTTGCCACACAAATTGGTATTCTTCAACCTGACCTGACTTGACCTGAAGCGGCAATGTGACCTGTAAACCGAGGCTGAGGTGGAGACAAACCATGACGAAAATTTGTTTATTTCACGTATGTTTTGTTTTTGTTTTGAATTAAGTTAATGTTATTTAGTATTTTTGTATCGTTTATACATTTTTCTTATGTATTTTTTGTCGAACCGGAAAAGTAGGTGATAACAAAGATAATATGCATAAGTCGTGTGTATGGGGGGAGGGAGGGGGAGGAGGGAGTGCTAGTGGTAGTGGTTGTGGTTGTGTCGTAACAGCGTCATGCTAAATGTCTTGGTGGAGGATCAGTGGTGAGCAGGGCACGTGGGTTACGCCTTCCTAACATCACTCTTGCCAGTAGTAGTAATTGACAGCACATCCGATTGGGCAAGAAATGGAGCAAGAGTCGAGTACCCTTGAAGCGCGGGACAAGTGTTTACTCGAGGCTACACGAAAGACTTTCCTCTAGTCAGTATTTATGTGCCTGGCTTGGCTTGGCCCCACCAGGCGTGTGTCCTGATCACGGGGAAACAAATGACCTTATACTAAATCCTTATAAGTCATACATCTAACTGTGTACTTGACATGAACAGTGATGTAGTGGTTGTGAAGACTCGTGTTAATGAGCTGCAGCTGAACAATCCTGTAAAAATGAACTTGTGATGGTGAGGAAAAATGAACAGGAGAAGCAGTCATCGCTATCGCGTGTGTAGTGCACGGGCCGGCAGTGTCGTCCTCGGCGTGGTAATGGTGGCCTGCCGCTGCCACTGCCATTGTTCTCACGCGCTCAGGTGACGCCTTAGCAAGTTATCTCGTGGCTAATTACCTCGCTTTTCTGTTATCGCGGTGGTGCTTCGTGGGCCGCAGGCAGACATATGTGCGGGGCTTCTTTACCATGCTAATTGAACCCACGACTTGTCACGTGCTGAATAACACTACTATACTGCGCAACTTATTAATTTTTTTACGCAACTTAATATTTTTTTACACTTATATTATTAATTACTATTACCGCTGCTGTGTATAGCTGGATATCTTTATAGTAACGAGATATAATTTTACATAAGTCTAATGCACCTCACGTGGCCAGATATTCTAGATTTTATTGAAACTATTGAAAAGGATTTATGTATATATATAATGTGTAACCATTTTTTTCTTTTATGTTATTTCTTCCTTCTCAAATGTTGGCTGTATTGTATTGTTCACGTATGTTGGCCAATTTGACAAGCATTTGTACCCTCGACCCTCAGCTCAGGCCAGGTCGAGGGCGGGGCCGCCTTGGCACCTCAGGTTTCTAGACATAATTGAAGGATCAGGTTCTGGTGGACTCGTGTGTGTGTGTGTGTGTGTGCAGGTGTGCGTCGAGGAGGGGGACGAGTGTCTTTGTAGTGTCGGCGGCGTGGGAATTGTGGGGCAGGTGGTGAGTGGATGGATACACATGTTCAAAGAATGGTGAGGCGACGAAGGGAAAGTGTTGTGAGGCAGATAAATTGAAGTTTATTTTTATCACTACAATCTTCATCCTCTCTCCTCTGCAATCATGTTCCTCCAACGCTTGCCTTGATTAATTAACTTGACCTGACACCAGATACAGAGAGAAAATAAAGTATAGTCACTTGATGTAGAATTCATCAAAACGGAGTAAAATGAATAAATAAAATGACACACAGTTATAAATACGTCCTGAAAATGCATGAAAATATCTTACGCAGCTCGTTTTCTTTTACATAGCCTGCAACAATTTTCTACAAGTACCCACCCAAAAACTATGGATAAAAATGTTTACTGAATATAAGTTACTCAT
>JAXIVD010007853.1:0-7500 GCA_036785275.1 Cancer borealis | reverse complement strand
ACAAAGAAAGAAACATTTGGACCAAGATTTATGTGCATTGTTTAAATTTTTTTCTCTTCCTTTTTCTTTTTTTCTTTTATTTATTAATTTCCTTGCCAAGAGACGTTCCTCATTCATAACTTTCCTTCCAAGTCCCTCTTTTGTATTGCATTGAATCCCCATCAAAAGCACATTCCTTAATAACGCATAGAAAATGTGATGAAAAAAAAAAAGGAGGAAGGAGGAAGGAGGAAAAGAAACTGTGAGAGAAAAAATTATAAAGAAAAGAGGGAGAAAAGAGGGAGAAAATGAGCGAAGGAAGAAAAGAATATAGGAGCAAAAAGGTGGAAGGAGGTATATATATAATAGTAAAAGAGGGAAGTCATGGAAGGCGGAATAAAAGGAATGGCTGCCCACTCGAAGCACACCCAAGAGAGCAAGGAAACTACGTTCACACTAAACTTATATTTTACTTCCTCGAAAACACCGCTCGATTCTTTACTCGTGTCGTGTCCTGACCTTGTATCTTAGGAGAGTGTCGCTGTGAGGGTTTGATAGTCCTCTTCCTCTTCCTCTTCTTCTTATTATCCTCCTCCTCCTCCTCCTCCTCCTCTTTGTGTTCTTTTTCCTTTTTCTCGCCCTCCTCATTTTCACCTTCATCTTTGCTGTCGCTGTGTTCCTCCTCCTCCTCCTCCTCCTCCTCCTCCTCCTCCTCCTCCTCCTCCTCCTCCTCCTCCTCCTCCTCCTCCTCCACCCTTCCTCCTTCTCCTCCTCCTCCTCCTCCTCCTCCTCCTCCTCCTCCTCCTCCTCCTCCTCCTCCTCCTCCTCCTCTTCCTCCTCTTCCTCCTCTTCCTCCTCCTCTTCCTCCTCTTCCTCCTCTTCCTCCTCCTCTTCCTCCTCTTCCTCCTCTTCCTCCTCCTCCTCCTCCTCCTCCTCCTCTTCCTCCACAAAAGAGAGGATAGACGACAAATCCTTCACTCCATTTCACGATGTTTATTATCGCTGCCTGCAAAATCTTGCAGGATGTATCGTAGTCCTGCAACCACATCTCCTCCCCCTCCCCCCCTTCCAAACCCGGCAGGTCCTCGCCGGCCCACTGGGTTACGCACGAGACCCATAAATATTTCCGAGCTTTAGCCGCTCGCGAAATTGCTTTCCAGGGTATAGATGAGGGAGAAGGTGAAGCTTTGCCTCTAAGGTCGGTGGGATGGCCAGACGGAGAGGGCCAGACGGATGGGTCAGAAAGGCTAGAAAAAGTATGGTGAGAGCCGTCAAATACAGCAATGAAAACAGTCAGTGTTGTGTCAGGACGGCGTGGCATGGAGAGATGAGGAAGGGATGAGGTGAAGGGGTGATGTGAAGGCGCGGGTAAGGGTGGCGTGATGGGAGGCTGTAAGGCTGGTGTAGCTACATGGTGATAGTGGCAGAGGATGAACGAGGCGGAGGAAGCCTACTGATCTTCATTCATTCTTCATTCAAGAAAACTGTCAGTATATGAATAAAGGTTAAAGGTTAAGTCAGTGATATGAGTACGTGCGCGCGCACGCACACGCACACGCACACGCACACGCACACGCACACGCACACGCACACGCACACATACACACACACACACACACACACACACACACACACACACACACACACACACACACACACACACACACTTAATCTTTATCATATACGATAAACACATAATACGAAAACGCATTTCTCTGGGATAAGTAATTGTTTTACGTTTAATCCTGAAGGCCTGTGTGTGTGTGTGTGTGTGTGTGTGTGTGTGTGTGTGTGTGTGTGTGTGTGTGTGTGTGTGTGTGTGTGTGTGTGTGTGTGTGTGTGTGTGTGTGTGTGTGTGTTCTTCATAATCTAGGTGCCCAGTAGACTTAGAGGGGTGACAATTTACATATGATCCAACCTTTCCGTGTATAGGTGGATCAAGGTCGTGCCAGAGCAGCAGCATCAGCGTGACCTTTGGCAATCCCCTCAGCGGGTGTTGGATGTGCAGGAATTAAACTTGCCGCACAGAGGGGATACCGAAATAACACCAGCCACACCAACGCTTCCCTATGGATGTAACCTCCACAACGCTCTTCACATTTATCTATATATATTAACCTAACCTACTATTACTACTACTACTACTACAAAGCGATGGGTCTAACTCCATCTATCACCCATTGCATTCACCACCTATCACTTCCAAGCACTAAATGGGTGTATTACCTCGTATCACTTCCTATACACACCCATCACCCCCAGTACAGCACGCCAACCCCCATCACAACCCATTTTCACGCGGCAAGGAAATGGCTCCACAAATTATAGGTATATGAGTGTTAGTAGTAGTAGTAATAGTAGTAGTAGTAGCCTAAAAGTTAATACTGTTTCATCAATAATAATAATAATAATAATAATAATCATAATAATCATAATAATCATAATAATAATAATAATAATAATAATAATAATAATAATGATGGTAATGATAAAAAAAATAAACATCAGTGGCACGTTATATCAAGAGGCTTGAGGCGACTTCCCATAAGCTTCAAAAGGACACACATTCCCTTCTATCACTACTTGCCGGCATCACGCCTATATCCCTCTCTCTCTCTCCCTCCTTCCCTCCATCCACTGTACCTGCCGTCTCTCTCTCGTCCTCTGCTCCTTGCCATCACCATTCACCACTGTTGTGTCTCCCATTCCACGCAGAGGGTACCACACCACACCACACCACACCACACCACACCACACCACACCACACCATACCCAACCACACCCCACCACATCGCACCGCCGGGAAACCTGCAGCTACAGGGGAGCGGCAGCAGGTGTTGTTGGCGTGGGGGTCATATGTGTAGTGTCACTTTTTATAACTCTGGGCCCGCTGCAACGAGACTAGGGGGAGGAAGGAAGGAAACTGAGGAAAGGAGAAGAAAGGAGTTGAAAGAGTAGGAGATGAAAGGAAGAGTAGATGAAAGGAAGAGGAGGAGGAAGATAAGGATGAGGATGAGGATGAGGATGGCGTAGTAATGGTAGGCTAGGCAACGCTCATGGCCAAGTGGTGAAGTGTTTCCTTTCCCACCACACTAATGACACTCTGCTCGGCTCTGTAATGGTCGACACGCCACATCGTGACCTGCGGCAGACACCATTACGCTTGCAAACTCACATCAGCAGCATTCTAACCGGGAGAACAGGTGATGTAGTTAGTTTATTTCTCATGTTTCCTGGTAATAATATCTAGAATACGTTTTGAGTTTTGTTTGCTTATGCATGACCTGCTTTCTGTGTGCATGAGGCATGATGTTATAAGAAATATTTACTTCGATTTCAGTAAAAGATAAAACCATATCAGTTCTCGCAAATACACAGTTACCTCACGCACGCACACCACTTCGGCGGAACAGTCAGTGTATACATGATTAGCCAGACGTGTGAGGCAAGAAAATAACTACAATAAAAATCCCTGATGGAGGACTACAGTGCTCTGCAAATACAAGTGTCCAAAATAGATTGATTATAAGTGTCATGGCTGCGAGGTGATGCCATGCCGTGTGTGGATGAGTATCATTATTTTGGGATGGAATTTCAACTTTGACATTTTTGGAGGAGTTATATCAAAGGCTGGAACATTGGAGTATAATTATTTCACACTGGATTGTGATTTTTTTTTATCCTTTACACTTGCTTGACATAAAGGCAGCATATATACGGTGATACACAACAGCAGAACACGGCAAGACACGAGTCCTTTTTGTCCTACAGTTTATTTAGAACATTCACCTCTCCAATAACTGACGTAGGTGTGATGGCATGAAATAACTTACAATAAATTAAGGTCGCATCAATCTGCGTCAGCTCTCCATGGCGTTAAATATGAAAGAGAAAATTGCATAATGTATCAGAATGTATCGAGCTTTCCCGTGTGATGGAGAATGTGTTGTTTTATTATTTTCGTATTTTAGGCTTCTACGTCCTGTTTGTTTATTCACAAAGCTAAAATGTTGTTGAAATAAATAACTCATCCACCTCTTTTACGGTTGCGTTTTTTTTTGTTTGTTTTTGTTTTATCTGTAATTCTAATTAGAGCAAAGACCGTACTGTACATATTATCTTCCTGGAACACTTCACTACAAGATGACAAAGAATGACTACACTCTCTTTCTAAACACACCCACACACCCGCCTACACACACACACACACACACACACCCACCCACACACCCGCCTACACACCCACACCCACACACCCGCCTACACACCCACACACCCGCCTACACACCCACCACACCCGCCTACACGCCCGCCTACACACCCGCCTACACGCCCGCCTACACACCCGCCTACACGCCCGCCTACACACCCGCCTACACACCCGCCTACACACCCGCCTACACACCCGCCTACACACCCGCCTACACACCCGCCTACACACCCGCCTACACACCCGCCTACACGCCCCGCCTACACACCCGCCTACACACCCGCCTACACACCCGCCTACACACCCGCCTACACACCCGCCTACACGCCCGCCTACACACCCGCCTACACGCCCGCCTACACACCCGCCTACACGCCCGCCTACACACCCGCCTACACACCCGCCTACACACCCGCCTACACACCCGCCTACACACCCGCCTACACACCCACCCACACACCCGCCTACACACCCACCCACACCCGCCTACACACCCACACACACCCGCCTACACACCCGCCTACACACCCGCCTACACAACCCCCTACACACCTACACACACACCCGCCTACACACCTACACACACACCCGCCTACACACCTACACACACACCCGCCTACACACCTACACACACACCCGCCTACACACCTACACACACCCGCCTACACACCTACCTAACACACACACACACACACACACACACACACACACACACACACACACACACACCTCCCCCCCCCCCCCCCCCCCCCCCCCCCACACACACACACACACACACACACACACACACACACACACACACACACACACACACACACACACACACACACACACACACACACACACACACACACACACACACACACACACACACACACACACACACACACACACACACACACACACACACACACACACACACACACACACACACACACACACACACACACACACACACACACACACACACACACACACACACACACACACACACACACACACACACACACACACACACACACACACACACACACACACACACACACACACACACACACACACACACACACACACACACACACACACACACACACACACACACACACACACACACACACACACACACACACACACACACACACACACACACACACCACACACACACACACACACACACACACACACACACACACACACACACACACACACACACACACACACACACACACACACACACACACACACACACACACACACACACACACACACACACACACACACACACACACACACACACACCACACACACACACACACACACACACACACACACACACACACACACACACACCACACACACACACACACACACACACACACACACACACACACACACACACACACACACACACACACACACACACACACACACACACACACACACACACACACACACACACACACACACACACACACACACACACACACACACACACACACACACACACACACACACACACACACACACACACACACACACACACACACACACACACACACACACACACACACACACACACACACACACACACACACACACACACACACACACACACACACACACACACACACACACACACACACACACACACACACACACACACACACACACACACACACACACACACACACACACACACACACACACACACACACACACACACACACACACACACACACACACACACACACACACACACACACACACACACACACACACACACACACACACACACACACACACACACACACACACACACACACACACACACACACACACACACACACACACACACACACACACACACACACACACACACACACACACACACACACACACACACACACACACACACACACACACACACACACACACACACACACACACACACACACACACACACACACGTTTCCCGCTACTGTCATAATAATACTCCAGCTCCCTAGGCATTAAAACTCTTGAGAGATGGTAGCACACACACATGAGGTTGTCAAGGCAGCGAGCCGGCCAGCGAGCCACTCCTACCAACGAGTTCGTAACTCAATGGGTGGTGGTGGGTCGTAAGGTTTCACTTGGGACGACGGTATAATCGGGAAAGGAGGATGTGGGCAAAGGGACACCAGGGATGTATTAAGATGGACAAGATTGAGAGGTGTGTTGGGTTTCATAGAAGGTAGCACGGAAGCAGGTTTTAGGTGGCGGTGGTAGGTTTGGTGAGCGACACGTATTGGTAGAGTGTCCACTGACTGCTCAAGTACGTGCAAGTTATTCCATGCTTAGTTTTGCCAGTGTTGTTGATTTAATGAATGATAACTCTCATATAAAGGAAGTGTGCAGTTATGTATCGGAAGTATTGAGCATTTATACATAATTCAAAGATATTTCCTCTACAATGAAAAGAAACTAAATTATGTCTATTGGACAAAAATATGTACTAACTTTTTTTGTTTTGTTTGTGTAATGTGTTCTTTTGTCAATAAACTAACTAACTATATAATTTGGTGCCAAGGTACAGTACAGTCTTACGATGGTTGATACCCTTAGGGATGCATGACACAGAGCTGCTCTTATGTTACGAAATCCATCATTAGCTCCTTTAGCCGCCCCGGGCACTTATTGTAACTAATACCTGTGAAGATAAAAACAACAATAGCGCCAACAACAACAACAACAACACCAAGACTGAGGACGTTCTACAAAACAAGGATGACACACGGATAGAAAAACTTGTTCAGGGTTCGAACCAAGGGTGGGTAACTGCAGCACACCTGGAAAACAATTAGACTCACTCACATATTGACAGAATGACACGGGGGAAAAAACGAAAAAAAGCCTTTCAATGCGTAACAAACAAGCATAATCAACAATAAAAAAAAAAATAGTGTTTTATCCAGAACAATGTCTCAAGGTATAATGTGTGTGTGTGTGTGTGTGTGTGTGTGGTGTGTGTGTGTGTGTGTGTGTGTGTGTGTGTGTGTGTGTGTGTGTGTGTGTGTGTGTGTGTGTATGTGTGTGTGTGTGTGTGTGTGTGTGTGTTTGTGTGTGTGTGTGTTTGAGGAGAGAGAGAGAGAGAGAGGAGAGAGAGAGAGAGAGAGAGAGAGAGAGAGAGAGAGAGAGAGAGAGAGAGAGAGAGAGAGAGAGAGAGAGAGAGAGAGAGAGAGAGAGAGAGAGAGAGAGAGAGAGAGAGAGAGAGAGAGAGAGAGAGAGAGAAGGAATAAGGAAGAGGAGAATCTAGCTAGATATAATTTAGG
>JAXIVD010007852.1:0-7500 GCA_036785275.1 Cancer borealis | reverse complement strand
CAAGTCACCTGTGATATCAAGATCAAAATCAAGATGAAGTAGTTAGTCCAGCTGCCGCCAGAACCAGAAGGTGAGTCCTCTCAACTCTTCCCTTCTTTCCTATAATATTTAACCCGTTCATCTTTCTCAAAACATATTGCAGTTCTTCTAGGTTGCAGGGTAATGTCTATCAGGAAAGAGTACATCTGTGTTGCATGTGTGGGCGGGGCGGGGCAGGGGCAGGGGTCGGCGGCCCCACCCATTACCCGCCACCTGATAACAGACCGTGGCACACCTTGGGAATCTACTTGTGGTTTGTGCCTTTACCTGTGATACCTTGGAAGAATTTTGTCTATTATTGACACAGTTGAGATGGGTCTCTACTGTAACCAGACAGCTCTCTCTGTTCCATGATCCATTGTAATATAGTGTTGGAGTTGCAGCTTGTGTATCCTGATGTTGGGTGTTGGTCTGGGATCTTGGTCAGCCATGCATCCAAGTGGTGTTTGAAGATGACAAATGACACTTCAGTCATATTCATAAGTGTTCCCTGCAGTTAGATAATCGGGCTTCATTGTAGGTGAAAGTGTGGTGTGTTAAGGATCTTATTCTATGAGGTGATCCAGGAGTGGTCTCCCCGTAACACAACCTTCCTCTTATCTCCTTGGGTGTTTGGTTTCGGTAAAATTTTACGTCTTCACCAGAATTGACCTGGATATAAATAACATACTTTTCGTATATATTTTGACATTCATTTCCATCGCAAATGCATATATAATAAGATTTCCTTATCACCCCCAGCAAGCTTTGAGACTTGTGGAAATACGGGGTTCTTGGGTGGGGAAGACGAAATACAATGATTTACGCTATAAACAAGGTGCCAGAATCTCTAACACAACCTAACAATTACCTATTGACGAACGTGCAATGCACTGACGATCACAAAACCAGGCGTGTGGCTATGCAGAAAAAAATGGCGTCTGCACCTCATCCAACCACCGATTTTTTGTTATCGAAAACATTTGATGTTCTTGGTGTTGTTCAGGGCTGCGACGATTCAGTAGATCATATGAGCCCAAACATTTGATGTCTTCTAAATTAACATAACATAACAAAACCTAAATTAACCAAACCTTAGCCTTAACCTTATTGACAAATAACAGAACCTTGTAGACTTAATACTGCACAAACCACCTTCATTGCTTGGATAATCTTATTTACTCCTCAGAAAGAGACAAGATGGCTGAAGAGGAAAATGTTCAGATACAACCAGTGACAGAGGAGGAAGAGGAGCCCATCAATTACAAAACCCCACCAGAGAAAACCCTTCAGGAGATGATTGAGGCAGACCAGGATGATGAAAGTCTCCGCAAATACAAGGAAACTTTGTTGGGTGGTTCTGCTGCTGGAGCAATTGTTGTTGGTGAGTATGGTGGAGGGAAAACAGCCGTATGGCAACCCCTAGAAGTGGTACTTGAAGCATGCCTTGGCACTGTGTGGAATTATTGCATCCCCCTAGGTAGGAAGGTATACAAAGCAATTATGTGTGGGACAGGTACAAGGGCAGCTGTTCTTTATTGTCATGCTGGATGGTAGTTCTGGTATCTTTACAATATACTAAGGCACTTTTTACATAATATTATAGATTTAGCTGATTGGTGTGATGTTAGCAGGCAGGTACAGTTACATTGACTGGCAACAGAGAGGGGAGATGTTGCTTTGATGTGACCTTCAAAGAGAGCATCATGGCTCTGTTCGGTCTGCAACTTATTTTGTTGCCAACAAATTTGATCATAAATTTTTTGGGATTGAATTTCCTATGATATTATTTTATACTTCTTACTTGATACTTGATGTTGTCTAGAGGACTATTCTTCAGAGCTGTAGTGTTCTACCACTGCAGCCGGCCCCAGCATCCCTAAGCTTTAGGGTCGCTTGGTCCGGTAAGGAGATGGTGGGTGCTCTGCAGAATGAATGTAGCCTGGTACTGGTGGTTCATCTGGGACTGTACACAGATATTTATCCACATTTGACTTTAATTGGTCTACAGAGCAGCCAGTGATATCTCTAATTTGTCTTGGGAGGCTGTTGAATGTTCTGGGGTCCACTGTAGGGTAGGCTTGCTGATATGAGGGACTTTAGCCTCGCTTCACTTCATAAATAAATCCATAGATTTGATACTATTTGCCAATGATGAATAATTTTAGGAGGAGAAAGAGTGGAGGAAATGAAAGAGTTTGAATATTTGGGAACAGTGCTATGCAAGCATTGAGAGATAGGAGAAATAAAAGAGCTGTGAAAGGCAGGTGTGTCATAGGATCACTTGCAAGGGTTATGAGAGGAAGAAATGTCTCCATGAAGGTCAAGAGAGGCTTAAAGAACCGTATTCTTCTGCCAACATTTACATTTTGCTTGGAGGGCACCAAAAATGTCCCCAAGATGAACCACTCTCTTCATGGCAACTCCAGGTGTATTGATACCTCCTCTAACTTTTTCTACATCAATTTCTGCAACATTCACGATCTTAGATCTAACTATCAATCTGTGGAATACCACCACTCCTCTTCTAAACCCTATCTTCTTTTCCTCACCGAGACCCAGTTGTCTGAAGCTATTGATAGCAGCCCCTACTCTGTTCCCTCCTACTTTCTCTATTTCTCATTATCGATCTAAAGCCGGCTGTTGCATCTTCATATGTAACGACATAACTTGCTCTCGTTCCCACAAATTTTCTACCATCTGGATTAGACTTACCTGTCGTTCTACCACTAAATTCTTCTGTGCTTTTTATCACTTTCCTAACTCCTCTGCCAGGCTCTTCTGCTGGTGATATGCCATTGGGGGATGTTTCCAGAGGGAACGAGATGTCAGAGACTATAAGATAGAATAGATAGAATATACTAGTTATTGTTGGATTCATGATTGGCACTGTGACATGGTATTTTAGATTTGTTATTGACTTGGTGCACTGCAAGGTTTTTTTTGGGGAAAATTTATGGTACAGTAATATGGGAAAGACATGGGAGTTAATATGATTTTGGGTATTGCAGTGATAGATGCTTGGTGTGTCATCCTCTCTCTTTCACAGATATCAGTTACTGTCATACTGCTGGGCCTGCTAACAGGGTATTTTATATAAACTGTGTGTGGAATTGATTCCCTAAAAGGTTCTGCTGCTTTGTGACACACCCATCTTTGTTCCACAGACGCTAACAACCCCAAGCGAGTCTTGGTGCGCAAATTGGTGCTATTAGCTGAGGGTCAGTCAGAAAAAGAGCTGGATCTCACTGGAGACTTGCATGCACTCAAAGATGAGGCCTTTACCATCAAGGTAAGTGTTGAACTATAGCATGAAATGGACATTTCAACCATTTTTGGAGGACCAAGCAGTGTAACAAGAAGCCATCATGATGTAACATTATATAGACACAAGGGCTTAGACTAATACATATCTGTATTTACTGCATACTGTGAAAAGATTTAAAGAATAAGAAGTACAAGACTAATACATATCTGTATTTACTGCATACTGTGAAAAGATTTAAAGAATAAGAAGTACAAGGTAGAGAAGTGAAGATCTGTTCCTTAGGAGCATCATTCTTCCCAAGCAAAAATGGGAAGTAGCTATTTATTTTGCATACATTGGTGAATCGTGATTTAAGAATGAGATTTGTTGCTTAAAAACTTTGTATATTCAGCTCATCTCTTTTTAACCACATCCTCCTTCTCCTTAAAAGGAGTAGGAGAGGAGCGAGAAAGGGGATGGGTTTGTGTTAAAGAAGTAGGTACAAGGGGAGGTGGAAGACATGAGGAAATTGACAGGTGGGTAGCTTGGGAAGCTTGCAAAGCTGAGGTCAGAGGCATGTCCAGGACAAGACCAGGAAAATGTGGGGGACTGATTTTTTGAGGTGCATTCCCTGATGGTCATGGTGAGCGTGATTATAAGTGAAGTATGTAATTAGTGTGCTCTCCATAACTCCTATGGGGAGTAAGGTTAGTGAAAGAGAGAGGATATACAGTTTCCATGGCACCCTTAGGTTGTTCATGACTGAACTCGTAGTTAGCCTCTCATCCTCTTAGCTCACTTCTCATATTTTAGGAAATGAAGGGAATAGAGGGAGTTAAGAAAGACATGAAAGTAGGGTAATAATGTTAAAAAAGAGTAAAAAGATTAAGCAAATATTGGTTGGAGCAGAAACAGAAGTACGATGCTGTGGAGGAGACCAAAAGGTCTCCTCCACAGCATCGGACCTTAATCTCTGATTCCAAAACCCCTCCACAGTGGCAGTGAGCTTGGAAATGGAGGGGAGATGGTGACTGGAAATGCTTTGCTCAAGAAGAATGATATTCGCAAGCTGTGTTTTTAGATAGAAATGAAAAATTGTAAAATCCCACAAAGTCATACTGTAACATTATTGTATTCTGTAAGAATTATCAGGAATGAGAAAATTGTTTCTTAAAAAATTGAAGTTATAAGAAGATAAGATAAACCCCATATGGGGGTGGGTTATAATTCATGTTTTATCACTTTCTAAATATCATTAATTTCTTATGATATCTCTGTCAACTGTTGCACACTCTTGAGTTTCTTAGAATGATAATCAGTCTGATGCAAAAGATGTATATTTGTTTACATATATGTATTACAATAAGACCGTGAACAATACAAAGAGAGCAAGAACCATGAAATTATCTAAGATATTGTTATTTGGCCTTAACCTTTCATATTATTTTCATAGTAAGCGGATGCTAAAGTGTTTGTCTCTTCCAGGAGGGCATTAATTACAAAATCCGGATTGACTTCCATGTTCAGAGGGAGATAGTCACTGGAATGAAGTACATTCAGCGCACCTTCAGGAAGGGATTGCTAGGTGGGTGTTTTCTGTTTTCATTGTGACTGGTTCAGTGTAACTTTCATTTATGTTAATGTTAAGATGCCGGTGAGAAGAGTAATGTTCAGAATGAATAATGATGGTATATTTAGGATGTGTTCTCTTCTCCAAGGTTATAGTATGTACAATTGAAATTTGCACTTGAAGCCTAACCAAATTTGGTAATAGTTTAACTGATTAAGTATTGAATGGGGAAAGCATTCAAGTGGCTTTCATACATTATTGTTTTCCCCCTGCAGTCCAGCCATTTCTTGGTTCCTCATAGCTGATTACGTTAAGTAAGCACATTAGGGGTATATCGAACGGGGTATATCTTTAATAGGCTACAGTAGCCTATTAGTATATAGGTTAGTATACAATTACATATTTAACTTTAAAACTGAAAAATAGGCAGCATTGGTAAAATATTAACTTACCCTATTTTAATTCTATTATTGGCTTAGAGATAGTCTCATATCTGTTAATAAGTTAACTTTGCAAATTTTTTGTGGTTTTCACTAACATGAAATTCATAACCACCAACATAATCTATATCTATATATATATATATATATATATATATATACCAGGCTGTTATCCACCTAAAGGAGAGTAGCCAAAACATGGCATGCATGGGCACATCCACGAACACACTATTCAAGAGTAGCAGATATAATAAGAAAGAGATGGATGGGGATGGACAGATTGCATATATTTAAGACTTAAAAAAGGCATTTGATAAGGTTCCGCACAGGAAATTACTATGGAAGTTGGAATATATTGGAGGATTGAAAAGAACATTAAAGAACTGGATGGAAAACTAACTGAAAGGAAGGGAAATGATAACAGTAGTTAAGGATGAAAAATCAGAATGGAGAGAAATATAAAGTGGAGTACCACGGAAAATATTATATCAATTGCAAAGGAAGAGAAAGATTTGGGAGTGTCAATACAGGATAACCCCACACAAGAAAAAGCATGCGTTGAAATAAGAAAAAATACAGAGAATTGCAACTAAGATCGTGCCAGAATTGAAAGACCTAACATATGAGAAAAGATTAAAAGAAATGCATCTAACAACACTAAAAGAAAGAAGAGAAAAAGGTGACTTAATTAAAATATATAAATTGATGAACAACCTGGAAGAAACAAATAGAAAAGACCTAATATTGAGAAGAAAAGGAGAAGCTAGAAATTTGAGGGGACACGAAAAAACTGCAAAAAGGAATTTGTTTGAGCGATACAAAAAAGGAGTTTTCTCCAAAGAGGTATAGATACTTGGAATAGACTCAAGGAAGAGGTGATAATGGCTAAGAATGTATATAAACTTTTTTTTCTTTATTTTTTTCTTTTACGTCTTGATCCTATGGCACCAGTAGGCTTGATGGAGGGCTGAATGGTTGGCCTCCGCCCGTTAGTAGCGCAGATTGAAAGGTTCATACTGCCTGGGGAAGCTCCTTGTTGCATTTTACGTTACAGTCCCAGTCGAGGATAGTGTTATGGCAGCATATGGGTGATCTTTGGTCACTCGTTGGTTTTTCAAAGAAAAGTAGCCAACCTGTGCCGGGACTCTGAGCTTGTCTGCCCACACGCTAGCCACCAGGCCACTGCCTCCCTGAAGGAAAAACTGGATAAATATAGATACGGAGACAGGACCACACAAGTGTAGTTCAGGAAAAGGGGTGGTGAGGGCAAGGGTTGTATCCACAACGGGGCCCTAAGGTATATAATAAGGGATAATAAAATTTGTATATTACTAATATGTACTAAAATACTAAACTTTTGCAGTGGACAAGATGACCCATATGGCGGGTTCCTATGCTCCTAAAGAAGAGCTGCAGTTTTACACCACCCCAATAGATGATGCACCTTCAGGCCTTATTGCTCGAGGCCACTACACTGTCAAGTCACTCTTCACGGATGATGACAACAATGAACATCTTAAGTGGGAATGGTCTTTCAACATCAAGAAAGATTGGAATAATTGAGGTAAATATGAGTGGCATGTGGTGGGATTGTGAGAACACATCCAAGTTTACTTCCTATGGAGAATGGTGCATAGTCAGGAAATAGACAATTTTTTTTTTTTATGAAATGTTGATTTATTAGACTTACAAATTACAAGTATGTCAGTGGTAGAGTGGTGGGTTCATTAATGCTGCCAGTTCATATTTATGACACGATATAGCCAGTGCCTTGCCTTATGGTGATGCATTTTTTTATCTGGCTGTTAATATAATTCTTATGAAGATGTATGCTCAGAAGTTCAGACAATAGGGGACTTGCCTTAATTTGCAATTATGTTACTCATGGAGCTGGATGTTAATGTCAATCAGCATTTCATTATTAACTCGTTTGATTAGTAGGTAATCTAGTAGTAAATTATTGAATGTGTAGCATATTGTATGTTAATAATATTTGGCTCTTCCCCCAATCATCTTTTTGCTCCCATTAGTTATTGAGAGTATCTTAGTAAACTGAACCACCCCAGTCTGAAATGCACAAACAGATCTTAGCCTCACATTTTCACTACCTTAGAGAATGCTCCCTATAATGTAATGCTCAAACTGTATGTTGCTTTGGTCTTACCGAATCATAAGAAAAGAAGAGGCATTACACTACTATATATATTGTCCTTGTCACTCATGGT
>JAXIVD010007851.1:10000-12500 GCA_036785275.1 Cancer borealis | reverse complement strand
AGACACACACACACACACACACACACACACACACACACACACACACACACACACACACACACCTGCACGTAACATCCTCACATCGCACTACAAAGTACTACAATACATCGCACACAACATTTGCACAAACACCCTCTCCTTCCCTCCTCTCCCTCCATATATCTACCCACTTTCCACCTTTCCTCTCTCTCTTCTCTTCCTCCTCTTAACCCTCCTCCCTCCCTCCCTCCCTCCCTCCCCTCAGACTTCCTTCCTTCCTCCCTTCACACAAATGCCCTAGAAAATTTTAAGCTTAGAGCCACATTAAGGACATGCCTCCTCAAGCATAGCAAACGAGAACCAGTTTTAAGGCTGAAACTATTTATCTTGGCGGGTGTTTTAACGCCTCGGTGTTGTGTGAGGCTGGAGGTGTAGGGATGAAGAGAGCAGTGTGTGTTGTTAGAGAGAGAGAGAGAGAGAGAGAGAGAGAGAGAGAGAGAGAGAGAGAGAGAGAGAGAGAGAGAGAGAGAGAGAGAGAGAGAGAGAGAGAGAGAGAGAGAGAGAGACGTTAATGTATTATGGTAATTGAATAGAATTTATACGACGTATCAAGTGTTTGTACCGGAATTTAAATACAAATCAAACTCCAACATTTGCATTAGTTTTCAGACATGTGTAAAATACATTTGGATTCCTGCAGATACGTTGAAGGTCAGGTCAGAACGGCTCATATTTTTTTTTTATTCTGGCTCTTTCTTCCTCGGTGACCTCCTTCTGTCTTCGACCTTCATCTGTCTTCCTCCTTCTACCTCGTCTTACTCAAACCACTGTAATGTGCATCATGAATATGAATGGTATGGTAATTGGAGCCCAAACTTGTGTTATTTTTTAGACACCAAGTACAACGCGTTCTGCACCGGTACTTTTACGCAAACTTCCACAACTGTGCAATGATAGTTCGGTGTTTCCCTGAGGACATGGCCGTCAGTCTGTCTGTTTGTCCGTTCCACTGGTTCTTCTTCTCGTTTCTCTTGTTAACAAAAGAAGCAATAATATGTTTAATGTATATAATAATCAGTGTATCGCCAGTTTTGTCCTCAAGCCACTAAACAAACAACAAATTTAAAGTCTCGTACTGACACAACACATCAGAAACACGATTGGCTCACAATGCTAAAGACTCGTCATGTTGCCCTTCAAACAAAAGGTTAGAACACATTACCGATACGCGAGTCAGTGTTGTACTTTGAGCTACTGGTTACACATCGGTGGCCTCGGCTTAAGTTCATGGGGGAACACGTAATGCAAAGCCTTCCCCTTTGGTCCCTTGGTGGTGCAGCTTGGTAGGTTGAAGAGTGGGTAGGGTAATGGTGTGAGGGTGTGAGGATGTGAGGGTGTGAGGGTGGGTGAGTGCCTTCAATACACTACTTCCCCAACACGCGCCGCACTGCATCTCCAAGCTGCAATTTACCTCACAATCACTTCAACAGGTGTTTAGAGGAAGTAAAAATTAATATTATTTTAGTTTTTGTTTATTTTAACTGTCAGATTTTAATTTAACACATAATCGTGTGTTAATGCATAGCTTAAATATTTGCATATTGAAAATATACTGCAACTGTATGAATACAATGCATCAAAGTACCGTAACTTATGCATTTGAACACTATTTGCATACTAAACACACACATGCGTCGCTGACAGATTATTACATACACACAAGACTGATGGATTATACGAATATTGAAAATGAAAATGTCACAACCAATTGGACCGTCGACGCCTGTCATGAATGTCCTGCTTTAAAGCGGAAACTGTCCATGAATTAAGTCATTCCTATGTGCACAGTGTGTCCGGATGCGAAGTGCAAGTATTTTAGTACTCATGTCTGCACGTCAAAGAATAAATTATTTTACACCCGTTCAAATGTTGCGTTCCTGCATTCACACACACACGCACACACACACACACACACACACACACACACACACACACACACACACACACACGCACACACACACACACACACACACACACACACACACACACACACACGAGAGGTCACTTTCAGGTCATTCATCAAAGTGTATGATTGGGTGTTAAGGTGTTCAGGTTTACTCACACACCCAATCACCACGTACTCCTCCTCGACACTGCCATCCAACCACTAATCTGGATGAAGACACGTTCAGTCCACACACACACACACACACACACACACACACACACACACACACACACACACACACACACACACACACACACACACACACACACACACACACACACACACTACTAAGCTTCCATGAACTGTTTTGTCCAGATCGCTTGAAGCTTTCCTGTTGTTTCTTTGTTATTTCAATGGTCAGATGGCGTCCAGTGTTCATTAAGGATGCTCAGAGGATACAAAGGGCATGGAAGGTATTTTATTAATCAATTTTTTTTTTTTAAAGGGATGAAAGGAAAAATATAGATGGTGCAGTGATTATGATATATAAGAATCATTGAAAACATTGACTCC
>JAXIVD010007851.1:0-5000 GCA_036785275.1 Cancer borealis | reverse complement strand
AAAAGAAATGGAAAGAAAAGTGTGTTGTTGTTTTGTATCTCGTGGTGGTGGTGGTGGTGGTGGTGGTGGTGGTGGTGGTGGTGGTGATAAGGGAGTGTTTGTTTGTTTGTTTGTGGTGATAATGATGATTGTTATGGTGTTGCAGATAGTGGTGGTGGTGGTGAAGTGTGCTTGTGTAATAAACAGTTTCGTAGATAGATCATAAACACACACACACACACACACACACACACACACACACACACACACACACACACACACACACACACACACACACACACACACACACAATGAAGTACATACAAAGTTCTGGTAACAAGCCTTATACATTTTGGTCCCAGAAACATTATTGTCCACGTCCGCTTCAGCATCTCGTTGCGGAAAAGTTGTGCCATTGAAGCTTGTTGTGTCCCCCAGCCACGCACACACACACACACACACACACACACACACACACACACACACACACACACACACACACACACACACACACACACACACACACACACACACACACACAAGGTCATCATGTACGTCACTATTCTTCTTTGTCATGTTTTCCTTCTGGTTCCTTTCGCCTTAATTGGTATTTTCCCTGTTTGAAAGCGAAACTGTTTACCTGCGTACGTCTATTCAGTTAAATCAGTTAAAATATTACGTGATATAATAAATAAGCTTGGCGTAGATGGAGGTGACCGTGATGGCGATACCCTCATTAAAACTGTGTTATCTAATCATCTACTTAATGATTAAACTCGGCATTAGATAAGCTTATCAGTAACACGAACACTTCATTCATCCCGAAGTGCTTCATGTTGTTTCCTTACGTTGCATAACTTAATCACGGCAGCAGACACGTGGAGGAAAATGGTGATGGTAATGTTAACCTTCAACTTGATAGCTTAAATGTGAACGTGAACCTTTTTGATTATTGATGATTGTGTTGTGTTTGATAAAGTGGACTGTGCTAGAAAGATAACTCCGCTATCAATGCATATACAATTGGAAAACCTTTATACCTATCCTGTATATTATGTCATTTTATCAATGTGTACGTCATGGTCTGTTCCCTTTTGAAAGTATGTGTGTATGTATATGTATGTGTGTGTGCGTGACATACTCATAACCTACGTCATACACACACACGGCAATACGCACACAGAGGTTACACAGAGGACACCGGTGCACTCACTCTCTCTACCTGATAAACTTGTGACATTTGGAAAGAAGCATTGCGTTGAGAGTCTCATAATGCTTCCTCACAGCGCGCCCAAGAGTGAGGCGTGATAAGGCTTGTCCCTGAGGCGGCGGGAGGCAGATGACCTATGAAGAGAATGAGGACGAGGAGAGGGAGGGAGATGAGGAGAGAGAGGGAGGCGAGGGAGGGAGTCAGTTCAATGTTGATAATTTATTTTCCTTCTTGTCGTTGTATCAAATGTTATAGTTTCATCACTCCTTCACTCATCACTACTCATCACTATTCATCACCATCATCACCATTCATCACCATCATCACCATCACCACCAGTATAGTCACCACCTGCCGGGCGTAGCTTTCACTGCTTTCACTGCAGATCATAAACGTAATGAAAAGTATTAAAGGAAAGGAAAAACAAGAATCACCATTTATTTATATTTTCTTGCCACCACCACAGAAAGCACAAGGAAGATTTGACTCTACACAATAATTCTTTCATTTTGTTGATTTGTATTGAAGGTTTTTTTTCTCTCTCCCTCTTGCAATCCAGTTATTTTTATTGGATATGCTCTCTCTCTCTTTTTTTTTTTTTTTTTTTTTTTTTCTTTGCTAGTGCCGTCCGTCATTTTGGTGTCTGTCATGCAGGTGGATTCTGATTGTGTTACTCTCGCTCATGGACACGAATGCTTGAAATGAAAATAATGTTAATATTTTCTTTTTTTATATTAATCTTTTTTTTTTTTTAGAGTTGAAATAAATAAAAGTAAACGTAAAATCCTGTGCAACGTTTATCTTTTGTTTTCATGAAAGTAATTAGGAAAACATTTTAACTTGACTATATATATGTATTTTCTATTTTTTTTTTTTTTCTATTTCGAATTCAAATAAAAATAACCGTCAGGGTTTTTTATGAAGTAATGCTTTTATTCAACTTTCTTTCTATGTGTTTGCAATGTTCATTTTTATCTAACACTGTCTGGCTAACAAAAATCCTCAACACTTATATATATAACATTAAACTATTTATGCAATTACGAATATTGGATGAAATAACGTCTTTGGGATATAAAAACATCAACCTTTGTCTGAAGTAAACCACTCAATTGAGTTACATTTTTCTACTTTGCATACAAGTGAATAAGTGAATAAATGAATGAATAATTAAGTTTATATATTAATGAATAGATGAGGGAAGAAGAAACGTGGCGAATTATCACTCTGTTGGCTTTACGTGCTGTGAAGAGACTTAGAGGGAGGGAGTAGAGTGTGGAGAAGAGACTCATACAGGTGTGTAATTACCTACCTGTCTCTCATCACGTGTATGTTCCTGCCAATCAAACATGACTCGTGCTGTCCTGGTGTGTGTGTGTGTGTGTGTGTGTGTGTGTGTGTGTGTGTGTGTGTGTGTGTGTGTGTGTGTGTGTGTGTGTGTGTGTGTTCGTCAAAATGATAACGCCGGAACGTATATTATTTTTCTAAATGGTTTAATCCCAACCCACATGTCTTCTTTTTTTTTTCATTCGCCACTTTCATTTGTGTTGTTTTTTCATTGCAGTGTATTCAATAGAACACGTGAAATGTTATATTCAAACACACTGAGAGCATTTTTATCTCGTGTGCTCAACAAAAAAAAACTTCAAATCGTACAATAGAGTGCATGGAAATAGCCTGGAATACCCACGAATCCAGAGTTGCAATACTCTCTCCTCTCTCCCCTGCACCATACCGCCACGCAGGCCACTGAATGAGTAAGTGGACAACCCTTGTGTATTGGTAAAACACTAAATGTACCAAACGAAAAACTGTATTTGACAAGAGCGTGTCACCTGCTATGGTGGCGCCGCTGGCATAGTGTGGAGGCGGGGAAACACGTGGAAATCTACCTTAAACACACGTACACATACACACACACACACAGCGTTAAGTTTTGCGGTGAAGGGTGAATGAATACCTTATAAATACCTTCTAAAACGGTTCTCACAATTTCTATTTACCTTCAGTGTTTGTTGGTCATTCCTCTTCCGCCTTAAAGCCGATCCACTTATAATGCCGGGAGGGAATATCAAAGGTGACTCGTAAACAAGGCTGGAACATCAACCCTTAAATAGCCACTATGAACCAATCCTTCCCTTCACCCACTCAAAGAAAATAATAGAAATAAAGAAAATAAATATAGCTAGAAGATGAAGCCAAGATCCAGTGGAAGCTATGAACCCGATCTAAGACAATTTACAATTCAAAAAAGACAACCGCGAAGCCATTAACAATCAAGACAACCAATCACGAGGCTGTTTGCAATTTAAACCCCAATAATGAAGGTATTTGTGAATCCCAGAGCGAGTGAGGACTGTGTTTACAAAGCACACAACCACACACACAGACACACACACACACACACACACAGACACACACACACACACAAACACACACACACACACAGGCAGTCTCAAGGCTGTTTAAAATTCACAAAGCCAATTGCAAGACCGTTTACAGCTCACAAAGCCTCGCCTGAAACTAATTACTGAATCACGGCTTGAACCTTTGAACCAACTATTCCTTACAAAACCAAGTATATAAACCCGAGAATGACCATTTATTTTTTATTTAATTTCCGACCTTTTTCTCTCAGTTGGAAACATTTATAATAAGTACGAATGAATGTCAAGTCTTTCAACAGTGATCTGAAAGAAACACTGATATTAGAAACTCACAAAATTGAAACGTTAACGAACCACACACAAAGACGAAGTGAAAATTACCACACCAGAGGAAGGTTTAACGAAGCTGGGAACTGAAACTGATACTGAAACGGAGAAACTGGTGGTGGTGGTGGTGGTGGTGGTGATGGTCCAACGTGTATGTGGTGTCAGCAAAACCGAATCCGAAAACCGAAATATTATTAAAAAATGAAATGAAAAATGAGAACTAAAAAAAAAGTGGAGAGAGGGGAATTATTATAGGATAGGGAGGGGAAAAAACTTTATTAGACCTGTGTATGTGATGTAGTATGTATGTATGTGTGTATGTATGTGTGTGTATGTGTGGTGGTGTTGGTGGTGGTGATGTAGTAGTAGTTGTTATGGTAGTGATGGTGGTGGTGGTGGTGGTAGTGTTACTGTTAGGATAGTCTTGTTCATATCCTAATTCTTCTCTTACTCTTTCATCTCTTCTTCCTTCTTTTCCTCCTCTTCCTCTTCTTGTCTTCTTCCTCCTTTTCCTCATTTCTCTTCTCTTCCTCTTTCTCCTCCTCTTACCCTCTACATCTTCTTCCTCCTCCTCACAAAATAAGTTCACCACCCGATGCTGCATAACTCTCAGGCTGCATCTCCACCTCCAATACACGTGGACTTTTTTCCCCTCCCTTACAAGACATCCTCGAGGGAACACAACGATCCGCCTCACAGCTAGTCGCAGTATTGACGACCAAAACATTGCAAGAAAACACTGCAGCGTCCCAATTGGTTCTAGATAATAGGAGATAACACTAAGATTATGATAGTGCTTAGATTTTCTTTTGTTTATTTTGTAGTTATGTTGTTTTTTTTATATTGGATCTGTTTATGAGAAGTTGTAGGATGTTATTGTAAGAGTTGTTGTGTAGTGAGTGTAGATATTATTATGTTATTCACTTCACTGTGTCATCTATTATTTACTTCCTTTTGTTTTTTTTCGTTTTTTCTCTTCTCAGTATCGCATCAACGTGTTCCCTCTCACATATATAACTCCCTCACGTTGCTTTGTATATAACTTTGCATATAACAGTGTGTTCTTAAAGTTTATAATGGTACAAAGAGGCATTGAG
>JAXIVD010007850.1:5000-12500 GCA_036785275.1 Cancer borealis | reverse complement strand
TTACCATAACTAGACATAGAAGATATTTAAAGATTCAAAATAAATCAAAAAGAAAACCAGCAAATTTGAGTATGAGAAACGATGAAGAATACAATTATAGGCACAACAAAGATTATATTATTCTGCCATAGTTTTATAACGAAAGGAGAGAGGAAGGAGGGTGGAAGGAAGGTATTTGAGGGGTGTTTGAGGGGTGCAAGTGGAAAGTTTCAAGGAAGGGAAAAGGATGGGAACGTATGGGAACAGCGTGAGGGATGAGAAAGGAAAAGGTCAGAGGGGATGTGACAAGGGAAAAAAAGAAGGGGAAAGGATTGCAAACGGATTATCTTCTGTCTTCTCCTTCCTTCCATCCTTCATTCACCACGATTCATCTTCTATCCTTTCCACATTTTCCTCCTCCTCCATTTATCCTACACCTGCATCTCCACATTCCACCTCTTTTTTTCTTCCCCTTCTCTAAGAGTTTCCTCCCTCTCTCTTTCTCTCACTTCCTCCACCTTCCTCCTCTACTCTGATTGTGACTGACTGTTTTCTCTCCAGCAGTGACCAGCCTCCACCCCCCTCCTTCTGAACCTGACTTTAAATGACAGCTGAACCGGTCCTTAGGGAGGGAAGGAGGTGAAGGAGGGAGTACCAGGGAGAAGGTTGAGGAAGAGGGAGGAAGAGGAAGGAAGGGAAGGAAGATAAGGAGATAGCTAAGGAAGGAAGGAAGATGAGGAGTGTAAGATGGAGACACAGGTCACTAATTAACACTTTCCAGGTAATACAGACACGTGTTTGAAGCTGGAACACATACCTCTTAATGGTTATTGAAGTAATAGTGAACATAATGCGGATTTACTCTTCCTCCTCCTTCTCCTCCTCTTTCTCCTCCTCCTCCTCCTCCTCCTCCTCCTCCTCCTCCTCCTCCTCCGGGTCACTCAGAAGAAACATTTACCACCGCCGCGGCCCATCAGAGGCGCCTCTCCTTGTTCTTTAATTATTATCAGGCGACCATCTGACGGAGGTGTGACGGGGGGAAGGGGGAGGGTGGAGCCGCCACGCCCTCACTCCACACACACACACACACACACACACAGACACACAGACATAGACATAGACATAGACACAGACACAGACACAGACACAGACACAGACACAGACACAGACACACACACACACACACACACACACACACACACACACACACACACACACACACACACACACAAATTCGCCATAACCTAACCACAGAGTCAATGATCAGCATATACTATACTTTATGTTATCCACACCTTATATACTGTATTCCCTTATGGGCAAGTACGTGGCCTTCTTTCACTAAGAAATTATCTATAGCTCAAAACAAAATTTTTCGGTGTATATTTTTCTTGAAAAAGTTTGAATCAACAAATCAAATATTTATTGATAAGAATATTCTAAAATTTCCCTGTATACATAAATATTTTACATTGTTACTGATTTTTAAAAGTCAAGGAAAAAATTCAATATTTAATTTAATCGATAATAATATTAATACAAGAAACAACATCATCAACATTGTTTATCCAACATTTAGAACAATTTTGTATAGAAATAGTGTTATCAGTTTTGGTCCTAAAATCTTTAATAGTATGCCTCTTGATATAAAAATTCTACTTACAACAGCCAACATCTATAGGTTCAAGCAAGAAGTAAGAAAATTTTTACTATTTCAACAAAATGTGTGATTGTCAACAATAATGATGGTGAAATGGTAGATATTAATGTACAGTAGTTGTAGTTATGCATGTGCATTACACTAAGTTTTATATTCTTGTAGTAAAATCTTAGTTCAGTGTCCATGACCATTAACTCATTGTATAATAAATAATTGTCCGTCAGGGAGCTCAGCTCGACGGACCGTATGCTAGTTAACTGTATGTACTTGTATTGCAAATATTGTCATCTTTCCTAGCAATAAAAATTTACTTACTTACTTACTTACTTACTTACTTACACACACACACACACACACACACACACACACACACACACACACACACACACACACACACACACACACACACACACGGGAAATATAGTAGTCCATCTGACCTTTAGACGAAAACGTTGATTCCATGTCATCACCAACTAACATTTATCAAGATTTCACTACGGAAAAATCCCTTTTTTTTTTTTTTTTCTCTCTCTCTCTCTCTCTCTCTCTCTCTCTCTCTCTCTCTCTCTCTCTCTCTCTCTCTCTCTCTCTCTCTCTCTCTCTCTCTCTCTCTCTCTCTCTCTCTCTCTCTCTCTCTCTCTCTCTCTCTCTCTCTCTCTCTCTCTCTGTAAATCTTAATATCGTCATAATTTTTCGTATCTATCGATTTCAATATTCCATTTTCATCCTCCCATCCTTTCCCCTTCCCTCCTGTCCTCCATCCTCCTCCCCCTCCTCACTCCTCCCTTCCTCCGTCTCATACATCTTCCTTAAGACTTAGCCTCCCGCCTCCTGCCTCACTCGAATTAAAACTGATCCTTTATCAGATTTACGACTGAGAAAGAGCCCGGGGACACCAACCTTACGACCAACATCCATATTGCTTTTTGCGAGGCGGGCAGAGGTGGGAGGAAGGGGGGGGGGATGGGCAGCAAGCAGGTGGGGTGCCTCTGGGGGAGTGTTTGGGGTTTTCTCTCGTCACCCCCATGCAGATCTGCCCCCTCCCCCCCCCCAGCAGTAATAGAATGACGAGAGAGAGGTGAGTTAAGGAGGTGTATGGTTGAGGGTGTATGGATGTGTGTGTGTGTGTGTGTGTGTGTGTGTGTGTGTGTGTGTGTGTGTGTGTGTGTGTGTGTGTGTGTGTGTGTGTGTGTGTGTGTGTGTGTGTGTGTGTGTGTGTGTGTGTGTGTGTATTAAATTAAGGGTGAAGGCAAGTGTACATGGGTGTGAGTGGATGTAAGGTGATGGGGAGATGGGGTGATGGGGTGACGGGGGGATGGGGTGATGGGGTGATGGAAAGATGAAAGAGTTGCTTATCTAAACAGATATAATAAGTTTCATAAATTTTCCTTCTCATTGTCTTTCCTTTTTCCACCCCTTTTCTTCTATCTGCAATCTATTATTTCATCGTTTCCTTCCTCAGTTTCTTCCTCAGTACTTTTTTACCTTAGCCCAAACCAACTACAAATAAGGACGATGCAATACAGGAGTTTAGACGAGACCTAAATATTGCATGTATAACAAACACGTAAGTCAAAAGTCTTTCCCATTTTCTCAGATGAATTTTAGTGTCTTCGTGAAATAACACAATTATAATAAAAATAAGTGAAGCATATATGACGAGGTTAATCTTTCCGTATTACTTAGATTCGTCAAAAGTGGTTTAAGTTACGTTCAATTCACTGACATTACGTCGTATAATGTCGTATGAAAGTGCCTTGAGGGACGACCCATCTACTACCAAATGTTACAAGTCAACAACAACTAGTTCTTCTGAGACATTGGGTTATTATCATTATACAAGTCATTTGATAGTTAACATGCTTTCTATTTCCTGTAAACGGGTCATTTCGTAATCAGGTTGTTGGATACAGACATAGAGCTGCTGAGTTCTTAGGTTTCTCTGCATTCTAGGTCATGTTGTGTGTACGTTCATCTGGTACGTCGTCTACTTGTCTGTCTCATTTGTAAAGTTTCGGTCACAAAGTTTGGTTTATCCTCATCATCTAGGCGTGGGACTTTGGGTATTGCGTTTTTTTTTTTTTTTTTTTTTTTTTTTTTTTACATTGACAGGGTACTGACTAAGGGAAAACAAAAATATGTAAAAAAAAAAATTCCGCTTGTTGCCAGACCCTGTAAAGAAAACAGTAGATGATTTGCTTCGTGTTTCTAATTTTTTTCTCATCTCATCACACACAACCTATGCATAAGGAGTCCAGTACCTTTGAAGTGAGATTTAGGAAGATCAACAAGGTCAACAACATCCCTTAAACAATATAAAGTAAATAACAAATACTCATTGAAGATATATTTCATTTCATTCTCTAAATAAAAGACATCAAATCTGACAAAAAATTATAAGAAAAAACAAAAAATGGAAATAGATTCCTAGTATACGGAGAAATGTTACACTTCCTGAAGCTAAATATACCTTACGTGTAGCCTGACAGTCCTAAAATTGCATTGTATTTAGTGCAAGACCATTCCCAGCACTATCTAAACTTTATTTCAGTCCCCCATGGAGTCACCAGCATCCCGCATCAAGCAGCACTAATCTTAAATATCTTACAAGGATTACATTCTAGTACCAATTGAAATTACCGAAGTAAAGGCAAAACATTACATAAAAGAAAAAATATCTGACCAGAGAATTATAATAAACCCATACTTCTCATCCATATATTTGCTAAAAGAAAACGGCTTGTGTAGGGACGAGGCATTGTTAGAAGATCGTCAGCCATCATCCCTTCACATCAAGAATAACATTAACCTCAGCGACACGTTTCAAAAAGATCACCGCCAATAACGCCAAGAAAAAGTCAATGCTTCCTAAACCGATCTATCAGGATACAGGAGGAAGTGACATTCAACCAGCGCCGCGTCACTTCCTGGCTTCAAATACCAGTCATACACGCTTTATTAAGACCAACTTATACGGCGACGCACGACACCTGTGAACTTTACGAGCGAGAGTCAAATACCAGACAGTCGAGAGTTCTTCACGTTCTAAATGCAGACAAATGAAGTAGTCAAAGCGGTGTTTTTTTAAGTTTCGTAATAACTCAACTCATGAAACAGAAAAACGAAACCGATGTTATGATTTAAATGAACCAGCAAAGTATCAAATGAACATCACAAAGCGAAGTTAAAGAGACAGAGAATCACTGGCAGTAAAGTAGTCAAACCTATAACCAATATGTTTCAGCTTCAAACAGAGAATTCAAGTGCTAAACAAAACAGTGAAACGAAACACACACACACACACACACACACACACACACACACACACACACACACACACACACACACACACACACACACACACACACACGAGAGAACCAATCATCAGCCCGAAGCGTCAAATCAGTGAACTAATGAACCGTTTCGAGACAAACCAAGTAGCAAAGGTCGGGTGCAGGAGGAGGATCATTAAGCTCTTTAAAAGCCTCACTCATTAGCCACTGCTCACGACGCACCACCTCCTAACCCTCCTTGACCCTCCCTCCCTCATCTCCCTTCCCTCCCTTCCTGCGACGCCCCTTCCCTCCCTTCCTCTGCCCCCCCTTCCCTCCCTTCCTCCTCTCCCTCCCGCCGGCCAGTTCAAGATCACATTCGCTGTAAATCAGAGAAGTCAGGTCGTGGCCACAACTTCTCTTTGGCCAATTAGAGACGACTCGTGTGTGTGTGTGTGTGTGTGTGTGTGTGTGTGTGTGTGTGTGTGTGTGTGTGTGTGTGTGTGTGTGTGTGTGTGTGTGTGTGTGTTTGTGTGTTCCTCCACCTCCAAGTGTAGACAAATAACTTTTCATGCAATCTGAAAGCCACTAAGCACTATGTTCTCTCTCTCTCTCTCTCTCTCTCTCTCTCTCTCTCTCTCTCTCTCTCTCTCTCTCTCTCTCTCTCTCTCTCTCTCTCTCTCTCTCTCTCTTCAACGAGGAAAAAGCTGAAGACAAAAAAGGTGCCATACTAGGGAAGGGAGGGAGGTATGAAGGGGTTAATTGGGGGAGGGAGGGAGGGAGGGAGGGAGGGAGGGAGGGAGAGAGGGAGGGAGGGAGGGAGGGAAGGAGGGAGGAAGGAAGGAGGAAAGAGGTGTAAATGGCAGGAAAGAGTAATAATGAAAGTTTGGGAGAATGTGTGGGAAAAAATAAAATAAAATTATAGAATACGGGGATGAAGTAGGGAAAAAATGGTGAGATAGGATTGTGAGGAGGAGGAGGGAGAAGAAAATGAGGAGGAAGAGGAAAAAGAGGAGGAGGAAAAAGAGGAAAAAGAGGAAGAAGGAGTAAAAAGAAGGAGAATAAAAAAATAAGAAAAGGAGAAAGAGGAGTAGCAACAGAAGAAAGAAGAGGAAGAGGAAGAGAAAAAGGAGGAAGAAGAGGAAAAGGATGGAGAGAAAAAAGGAGTAAAAAGGAGGAGGATAAAACAATTAGAAAAGGAAGAAAAATAGCAACGGAAGAAAGAAGAGGAGGAGAAAGAAAAAAAGATTTAAAAAAAAATGCACATATATATATATGAAAAAAAGAATACACAGCCATGTAAAGAAACATACATACAGAGCCATACACATCAATCCACTGTATGTACATAAGTGTCAAAGTATACATACACACCACAAAGGAAGAATAGAGACATACATACATACACACAAGGGGGGGAGGTGTACACAACAGTGGAATTGTATACACAGCAGAAAGAAACGTACACAGCAGTAGGAAAAATGTGTACACTGAAGGGGGGATGTTTTACGCATGAATGTTAGAACTGATGTACACATAAAAGGTATACACAGAGAAAGAAGGGAGTGAGGGAGGGAGGGAGGTAGGGAGGTAGGGAGGGAGGAAGAGAGGAAGAGAGGGAGGGAGGGAGGGAGGGAGGGAGGGAAGGGAGGGAGGGAGGGAGGGAGGGGGGAGGGAGGGAGGGAGGAAAGGGGAGGGAGGGAGGGAGGAAGAGAGGGTGATATATACCTACTTTAAAGGGGAAAACTCACAACAAAGAGAAAGTATACCTCTGTCATCTCCCTCCCTCCTCCTCCTTCTCCTCCTTCTTCTCCTCCTCTCCCCCTCCTCCTCCTCCTCCTTCTCCTTCTCCTCCTCCTCCTCCTCCTCCTCCTCCTCCTTCTCCTCCTCTATAACTCCTTTTATAACGATGTATTCAACATTTATGACGAGACAAAAGCGGTCGATATAATTTATCTCGACTTTCAAAAAGCGTTTGACAAAGTTCCCCACAAACGGTTATTAAAAAAATTAGAATCACACGGCATATCTGGAAATATTCTTAAATGGGTTGAAGAGTGGCTTTCCGAAAGAAGACAACGCGTTGTCATAAACGGTAAATCATCTAACTGGCGAGACGTTAAAAGCGGTGTGCCACAGGGCTCAGTACTTGGTCCCATTCTTTTTCTAATTTACGTAAATGATATTGATGAAGGCCTCACTTGTAAAATATCAAAATTTGCCGACGATACGAAAATCACGAGTAAAGTAACTACAACCGCCGATAAACTACAATTTCAATCAAACCTCAACATGTTAGTCAATTGGTCAAAGAAATGGCAAATGAAATTTAATGTTGATAAATGTAAAGTTTTGCATATCGGTAGCAATAATCAATTCACTAAATATACAATGAATGACTCTGAACTTTCCAAGGTTAACCATGAAAAAGACTTAGGAATAACTATTAGTAACGACCTCAAACCAGATAAACATTGTTCAGACGTTGTAAAAAAAGCTAACAAATTGGTCGGTTTCATCGGTAGAACTTTTGATTATAAATCTGAAAAAGTTATCCTTACATTATATAATGCACTCGTACGCCCTCAT
>JAXIVD010007849.1:7500-17500 GCA_036785275.1 Cancer borealis | reverse complement strand
GTGTGTGTGTGTGTGTGTGTGTGTGTGTGTGTCTGTGTGTGTGTGTGCGTGTATATATATATATATATATATATATATATATATATATATATATATATATATATATATATATATGTATATATATATATATATATATATATATATATATATATATATATATATATATATATATATATATATATGTTTTTCATCGTTCATGTATGTAAAAAGGACAATGGTAAGCACACCTTTCCATGTGTGGCCTTGAAGACATGATCACATCCCTTCCCTTGTCTGTGTGCACCACCTGTCCTAAACATGTCATCATCCACCCTACTACACACCAACCTCTATCCCTCCCAGATAACCCTGACGAAGGACTGTACCTTGCCCTCCCTGCTCCTAACACGCCTTCTATCACTCTTCCAGACAAGCCGTACTGCCGCCGCCACAGCAAGACCATTTACGGCACGGCACTGCACGAGCCTGCCAGTGTTACGTGCGAGGTGGAGGCCAGCCCGGGTCCCGTCACCTTCAGATGGACCTTCAACAACACCTCCGAACACCTGCCCATCCCTGCCTCCGCCGTCACGTCCAAGGTGAGAAAAAACACTGTTCTTGAGGTTTGCTGCAACTCATGTTCAGGTGAGTGGATCCCCTTCATTCGGAAATACTCTCAAGCCATTTACATAGTGACCCCTTAACCTCCAGGCAGCAGACAGGTAATCGGATTACTCCCTCCCGCTGAGAGACAAAGTACATCTGTTTCAGCTTATAAGTGGATCTCGCAAGTGGGATGCTAGCCGCCGGTCACCACACCCACACATCCCCTTTAACGCCCTGCCGCCTGCTCGTCGCCATAAATACAGAGTTTTTGAGTGAGTCGCCCGCGCCCCTCTTTGAACGCAACTCAACAAATGTTTTAACCTTAAATATATCATGTGCTTTCGTATTCCCGAGATGGTTATGGGCCAGAGGACGACATGCTGGGCAATGGTGTACGTCCATAGGTGTGTGTGTGTGTGTGTGTGTGTGTGTGTGTGTGTGTGTGTGTGTGTGTGTGTGTGTGTGTGTGTGCGTGTGCGTGTGCGTGAGAGAGGAAGAGAGAGAGAGTCATATTAGTATCTAGCAAGCCTTTGGGTGGTGCTCGAGCTGTAGTCCTTTTCTTGTACACGAAGCCACCTGACTAACTGGATATTGGTAGCTGAGGGGTTAGTACTGGGTCTCTCATCCATATGGTTCAGGGTTCGATTCCCGAGATGCACAAGTGAGAACAAAAAATAAGAAAACCCTCTTACTATCTAATAATTTTGCAACGCATGAAAAGTGAGATAAGAGAAAGTGATTGAAAGTAAATAAGTTCTTTTTTGCGTGGAATTAAAGTAAAGTAGCGATAACCAGCGTAGAATTGTATGATGCAGCTCAACCTAAGAAGCAACACAGCGTTAGAGTGAAATACACAAAAACCCACGCTGGCATATCAAGCAAAGTGTGAAATACAAACTTGAAAAACAAACACAAACTACACTAAAGAGTCAAAAAAAAAAAATAAATAAATAAAAAATAAACACGCACGAAAAGATATAAATAAGTTAGAAGAATTAAAACTGAAAAAGATAAAGTGTGATGTATCTTTTAAAGTCGATTCAAAAAGGGAAGAGGAAGCGATGGGGAGGAAAAGAGAAGAGACCAGGATGTGAGGGAAGGAGCGTGGAGAGGAAAAGGCGGAGAAATATGAAGATAGTGCCTTGTGGATTTATCGTCTCAGGTCGAGGGAGGATAAATGTACTGTGAAGAATGTGGAAAGGAGACTAAGGCAGGTATAGAGGGAGGGAGGAAGGGAGAGAATAGGAAGAGGGAACAAGTGTCAATGTAATGGGAATAAATAAAGTGAAAGGAAGAGTATGAAAACAAATACATAAAAAGAGGAAGGGGAGTTAAAGTTCTGAAGCTGAAAGGTAAAAAAAGCATAACTAATTTTGTTAAGCGAAGCGAAGATGCAGACATTGAATCATAAAACGAGATAAAATTAACAAGGAAGAGAGAGAAGAAAAAAGACTGAAAATGAAGACTGACCTGACTGACGAGTGTAGACAAACTGATGTGAGAAGTGAAACAAAAGTGGGATGAAAAAGAAAAAATAAATAAATAAAGAAATGGTAATCAAGGAGAATGGAGAAAATCATTAACATACATAGAGTTGAAGTTGAGCATCCATTTTCTGGTGACAATTTAATGAAAAGTTTCCCAGAAGCTGGCGAGACCATCTTTCCACTCCCCTTCCTGAAAATATATGGAGGAAATTAATCAAATACTTGTTATCAGAAGAACGAAGAAAACTAAATGAGAAAAAAACAAATGAAGTAATGGAAGACAAGACGAAGGAGGAAAGAGAATATAATATTGACGAAATTGTTCCTAGAAATTTAATAAATGAATGATTCTCTTTGTGTATACGGTAACACCCATTACTGCTGCTGGAAGAGAAGGCAATAAAAAAGAACAAAAACAAGAACAAGGACAAGAACAAGGACAAGAACAAAGACAAAAACAAGGACAAGGAACAAGAACAATAACAAGGATAAGGACAAGAACAATAAGTAGAAAAAGAAAGGCAAGTCTAGTCAACATGATAGAAAATTAAACCTTTTCACCCTTCCTTCATAATGAATAACAAAAAGTCTACCAAGGCGACATGCAGATTGATCATTATAAACCAGGAAATCTACTAAAAAGAAAGAAAAAAAGGAATAGAAAGGGCATGATTAATTATGTGTGTGTGTGTGTGTGTGTGTGTGTGTGTGTGTGTGTGTGTGTGTGTGTGTGTGTGTGTGTGTGTGTGTGTGTGTGTGTGTGTTGGTGGGTAAGTGTGAAGGTGGCGACAAAAGAAACTAAAAAATAAAGTAAAATATAGCATGTAAGTTATAGGATACGTTTTGTAATTACTCTCTGTCTCTCTCTCTCTCTCTCTCTCTCTCTCTCTCTCTCTCTCTCTCTCTCTCTCTCTCTCTCTCTCTCTCTCTCTCTCTCTCTCTCTCTCTCTCTCTCTCTCTCTCTCTCTCTCTCTCTCTCTCTCTCTCTCTCTCTCTTTGTTGTGGTAATGAGGTCTTTGAGAGAGAGAATGAGAAGAAAATAGGTTGGTGGCAGGGGGAGGATGAGAAAGAGGAGGGGAGGAAATAGGCGGAAGAGGTGGAAGAAGGGGATGTTAGTGGTGGGTGATGGTAGTGGTGGTGGTGGTGGTGGTGGTGGTGGCGGTGGTGGTGGTGGTGATGGTGGTGGTGGTGGTGGTGGTGGTGGTGGTGGTGCCTGGGAACGAATATGTTTAATTGTCTTCAGTTAATAGAGATGACACTTTCCCACCGCTTCTGTGTTAATGAGTTTTAGATTTAAGTAATTATTCTTCCTTATTATTATTAGCATCATTATTACTATGTCTATTATTATTGTTATCATTATTATTATTATTATTATTATTATTATCACTTTTTGACTGCCAGAAAAAAAATAACCTCCATTGTACATTTACGAAAAATGTTATATATATAAGAAAGGCTGATGAGGATGTGGCGTTATATACTAAAAAACACTCAGAGTTGTTCCCTTACGGTGCTGTAGTCAACGTCACGGTCTTTCCTGTTGCCATAGAGAAATGGATACCAAGTTACATCACTGTAGCTTATGCCTAGTGAAGGGAGTGGAGGCCAAGACGGCTCCTTCATCACACCTTATCGCTCATGCAGCCTTAAAAAGAAACTTGTTTACTGCCACTTGTATATAAGGAAGGTTTCTACAAAGCAAACTTATAGTACAACAATATATTTTTATTATATTTGGGTTTGTTCACGTAAGAAGGTGTGATGAAAATACAATAGAACAGAAGCTGCAGGACACCTACTCTAATGCGAGTTTGTTAGATCCACTGCGATTGTTTTTTGCAGTGCGTGTTTTGAGGTGACGGTGAAGCTGTGTAGTGATGGCATGGACTCCTTTTGCGGGTTATGTGATGTCTGGTGTTGTTGTAGTACGTATGGGCATTCTTCTCACTAGGAAGGATAAGGCTGTGCAATGCAAATCATGTATAGCATTACAAGACACTTTTCTAGGATCAGACCCTTACTTCACCATAAATATGAAGGTCTTCTATCTCGGGAAGGAGATTTTTTATCAGTCTCTTTCGTTCCAAATATTCAAGAAAAAATAGACTGCGTTGTGCTGCAAGGCGAGACGTGCGTCATTCAGGAAGTTAACTCGCATTGTTGATTTATGTAATAACATCCACTGCCTCAGTACCGGTGTTCCTCACGCACGTTGGATAGGTGCAGCGTGTTTCTTGGGTGTGACAACTGTGTACGTATACAAGCATGGTGTGAAGTCTGCAGTTGTAACTGAAAACACTTTTTCCAAATGAAATTATCATACTTGGAATCATGCCAAAACAATTAAATCAAATGTATAATATGTTTTTCCTTTCTTATTAGTACTCCCTGAGGTCTAGTCATCTTGTATCATATATATAATAGTCATTGTTTTGAATTTTTTTAAAGCTTTTAATAACGTTTCGATTTCAACACATTAATTATTTATAATCTCACTGTGTGCTGCAAAGCGTAAGTTGCTAATAATAATGACACATAATTAGGCTTTTTCCGCCTTTTCCAGTAAAAGGACAGACCAGTTATCCTGTATTGGATGCCCCCCATCTCCCCCATCCCATGAAGAGTATTATATACATTGAATAATAATGCATTATTTTATATCTACTTTCAACTTGCCAGTCAAAGGTGTTACTTTCCCACGATTTTTGACATTCATATTCCGAACTTTAAATGTAGAAAATACATTATTAGTTATTTGGATGGGCAACTGAATTAAAAATCACTTTGAATTATAACATAAGTAGCATTTCAAGATCCATACACACATGAATTATTAAGGAAGCTTACTTAAGCATCCTTTGCTTTAAATTAATTGAAAATGAATATGTACTGGCACATCTTCCATTGTTGGCAGAAGTTCTAGGAATATCAAAATAATTATAATGCAATTTAATTATCAATTTTTGATCGCACAAACTTATTATGGTCTGTCAACATTGCCTCTGCCTTTGTGATGCCTGTACTACCGTCAGTATAATTGTATTGATAAATATAGTAATTCGTAGTTGCCGCTCACCAACGATTTTATACTGAACTCACGATATGCAAAAATAGTGTGATCTAATTAACCCCAGTGTGTATCATGTCCGTTTGGTTTTCGCTCCTTGGTCTTTCTCTTCCATCTTACACGTGGAAACTAAACCAACACTAAAGCCATCAACGAAATGCACAAATTCACAGTCTGCTTAATGATAGAAAGCTAATCCCCAACACTAAGATCTGTTCATACTATCTGCTGCATTATGTCAGTTCAGTCAGATGATCCTATTGCACTCGCCTCGTGTCATGTTAATGCAGTTTGTGACCTCATTACGGAGTCCATTTATCGTGTGACAAACAAGCTATTTACATATTTATTTATTTTTACAATTTGTTTTCATCATTATGTCAGTGTAATAATCCATTGTTATATTTGTGTACTTGTCGCAATGACTATTCATACTTTTTATATATGTGTCACCTTGTCCCATCACCATGTTTTTCGTTTTTAGTTTGTGTCTCATTTCCATTCTCATTAATCTATTCTGTTTAATTTGTGGCAGTTATTATTTCCAGTAACGTCAGAGACAATGTGGCACAATTAATTAATTTCCCATCGTTGAGTGGAAGCCTTACCTGTCGCACCTGTGTACCCGGTGACTCCTTGCCAGTGGCCTCACCATCACCTTAAGAAAACTAGAACTGTAGGACTCCTTGTAGCCTTCTGTAGATTAAATTCCAAAGCAGTTGAAGGGTCCGAACCTGCTTGCCCATACACTCTGTCCTACCTTTTACGCCTCCTTCATTCATTCCAATGCATTAATTTTTTTCATTAATTTCACACCTATAATTAACCTAACACGCGTAAGGTACCGTTCATTATGATTCCGTCTTTGTTGTAGAAATAGTTTAATATTATTATCCTACGGATGTTATAGGCCAAGGCATAAAGAAAAACTCCATTACGGCGGTTTTCTCATCTTAGAATAAAATGTTTTCGTTATGTAAACTTTGATCCAAAACACACGTCGCTATAAGAAATGTGGTTTCATGTACTTACCTCTTTCATCTGTGTGTGTGTCTGTCTGTGTGTGTGTGTGTGTGTGTGTGTGTGTGTGTGTGTGTGTGTGTGTGTGCGTGTGCGTGTGCGCGCGTGTGTGTGTGTGTGTGTGTGTGTGTATGTGTGTGTGTGTGTGGAAACTATGCACAACATTTCTCTGCCTCCAATTTTTTCTTTTACACCACTTTTAAATAACTTCGCCTCTCATTCTTCTCTCTTGAATACCGTAACCGAGTCAAATGTCGCAATAAATCTCGCTACAAATAGTAGTTTTAAGACAGTGCGTTCTAATCCTTCATACTGCCACCCCATTTAGCGTTCAGGAGGAGGCAGGAGGGGCGGCAGCGGTACCGAGAGGATTACTGGGGGGGAGTGATAAATTGGAGGCTCAGGAATAGCGTGAAAGACGATAAAATGAGGGTGAGGGAGAGTGAGTGACGCGGGAAGAGGCGAGGGACATGATTAATCGAGGGAAGGAAGGTGAGGTGGGAGGAGGAAGAGGGAGGACTGAGTTGGAAGGAAGGAGGGAGATGTAAGTGAAAGACGAGTCTGGCGCCCATTGTGGCCTGCGATGAGGGAAAGAGGAAAAGGGAAACTCACTTGAAAATACCTCTGATCTGGATGGAATGAGAAATGGAAATAGAGATAGAGAGAGAGAGAAAGAATGAGAATATGACGCTTAGATGTGATACGGATTCAAATGAGTTGGATCTAAATGAAGCTGAAATAAGATGCAAAAGGTTGACGATGGATTTTGAATACGACAAACAAACAAACCAAGGCTTTCAACTATATACATGATAGGACTGACACGTGGAGTGGTGTGTAGCACTCGACACGTTGGAGAAGGAGGATGATGATGGTGATGATGATGATGATGATGATAACAATGACGGCAGGCGGAAAAGATAAAGATTGGTTATTAAGAAAATTCTATAATAATAATAATAGATGTAGATAGATAGTATTCCGGTCTTTGAATACCCAGAGAAACACGGTTTATACATAAAAAAAAAAGTGGGTTAATGAGGCTGTAGTGAACTGAGGACTCCGGTCATTATATCTGCAAGAGACGTCTAATTGGTGAGTATTTCGATGCGTCCGTGTTCATTATATATTCAGAAATCTAACTCTGTATTTTGGTTCTCCTTAATGTACGTAGGCTGCACACCCTTTGTCTACGTGTGTGAGTTGGTGTAGCAAGACTGGCTAGGTTCGATCGTACTCCCTTTGATACATGACTTCTGACCTGTCCAAACCCTCAATCCCTCACCGCCTGACCCATGTTGACCTTCATCTTCTATCAAACTGACCTTTGCGTTTCTTTTTGTTTTTGTTCGGGTTTATTTTTTCGTCGTCCTGACACCTCACCTTTCTGTTGTGAGTCGCCCATCATCTTCTAAATAATAATGACCAGCTATACCCTTTGCTTCTCCACCTCTACCATCCCCTTAGTTCTCCTCCCCCTTTTCCTCCGGCTTACCCTTCCCATTAGCCTCTTTCCTCACGTCTCCTCTATCTGTAACTTCCTCCTCGTGATCCTCTGGACGGAAATCACCAGCTTAGTGTAAGGTGTGTTACATAGTCCTCTGTGATCATTCAAGTTTTAGCCAAGGTGATCAGCTTCTCATACGCTTACCGTCATAGGAAACGTCTTTCACTGATTGGTACTGTGTTCAGGTAGAGGATGGGATCTATGTGTGTGTGGGTGTGGGTGTGGGTGTGTATTTGTAGGGGGAGGGATTGGTGTTCTCTATTCCAGTATCATCATGAGCCATCAAGGGTCTCACCAACCTGTTTCATGAGCCGCGACATTGTTAGTCCCCGGCAAGTTTTACCGGCAAACTTTTCGATCTTATCTCCTCGCCTTCTGTTTGGTCTTCCTCTTATTCGTATCGTCTCCTGGTGTCTGCTCAGCCTTTTTATTCTATCTGTTAGTCGCTTATGATGTAACGTGGATTGCTTATCTCTATCTAGATACTAGTGTTGTTTCTGTAATTCCTCTTAAGCTCTCCTTTGGGTCATTGATCTTCCTTATTGTTCATCTACGTAGGATGGTTTTAAGTCGACAATAAGTAATGTGATGCGTTCCAGGAAGGTTATCAATCCGGTTTTAAGTCGACAATAAGTAATGTGATGCGTTCCAGGGAGGTTACTCGGAAATCAATCCGGATATGTTTATGTATTTACCAGATGATTTCCATTCGAAATTAAAGTGTTATAGCTGTATTCATCCTTATGATCTTTATTTAAAAAACGAAAGATCATAAAGATGAATAAAAATATAACGCATTAATTTAATTGTTATATTCAGTAACTTGGTTTTAATCATTTATTTTCCCGTATTAATTAAGGCCGATGAGTGCTTCTTGTAAATTAGTTTCGGCTTCCAAATGCAAGAATGATGTTGGCAAATCATAGATGGTTTAAATTTTATCCTTTTTCTTTATCTATCTGTTGAGTTTTCTTGAGATATTTGGAAGACATGCTACACAAAGGTTTAGTGACAGACAGTGGATCTCCTTACACAGTTCCCTTCTCGATGTTGATTCTGTCTGTGTCATCAAATAGTCTGATCACTTTTGTGCCATTTGCATAGAAAATTAGGATGAATATTCTGATATGATTGCTAATTCTTGCTGGCGTAGGAATTCAAAACTGTTTTATATTCTTCTGATTCAAAGTTATGTCTACACTCTACGTAAAGAAACAGAAATATAATGTTATTGTATTGTATAGCTTTCTCAATTCGCAGGTTAATTGTATGTAAATGTATATGGTTGAGTAACACTTTCTGAATCATACATATTGTTTTGATTCATTTATTTATTTATAGTAACAAGCAAACGGGTCGATAACTGCTTACTTTGTGCACTACATAGGCAGCAGCAGTATAATTATCACAGTTTGCCTCGATCCAGGGAGACTTTCTTGGTCGATGCATTGAAAGAAACGAGATTAGCTGATCTAGTATGATCCTCTAACGTTTTATTTTTCACAACCTTCATCAATATAGCATCTTATTCTGAGAACCTTTAATTTTTCATACCTTCACACACATCGGTCTGGTTTTACATCTAGTGCAATAATGTTTTTCCCTTTAGTTTTAACTGGAGGGTTTGTAATATATATTTAGAGCGTTGTGCTTTATAAAACACCGTAACACTTCTCAACATTTAGATTCAGCGCTCATTATTTTCTTTTTCAATATTCTAAGACCGCTTATTTTATCTTTTGATATTGGTTTGCCTGTATTACATTTTATTTTCTTATCATATCTGAGTTTCTATCTTTCTTCCTTTCCTTTCTACGTAATTGATTTCAACATTATGTCGGTCTAGTTTATAGTTTAGTTTAGTCGCAGCAGAAGAGCAACTCGTAAATACATCTTCGTTTCCACCCTACCTTATACATGTGTCTCCATTTCTCGTATCATTTATTCTCTCTCTCTCTCTCTCTCTCTCTCTCTCTCTCTCTCTCTCTCTCTCTCTCTCTCTCTCTCTCTCTCTCTCTCTCTCTCTCTCTCTCTCTCTCTCTCTCTCTCTCTCTCTCTCTCTCTCTCTCTCTCTCTCTCTCTCTCTCTCTTTCTTTCTATCGTGTACTTCCCACCATCCATGTTCTGCCCTTTGTCTGTTGCTTCCACCTCCTCCATGATCCCTTCCATGCGTCTTGTTTCTGTCGCCTGTTCTTTTCCATCTGTCCTCCTCCTCTCCATCTTTCCTCGTCGCTTTTTTGGTGCAGCTCCCTCTTGCACCACTCTGTCTTCACTTCAGAAACTTCCCTCCGCTAAGAGACTTACGATTCATATTGATTAAGTCGTCCATTC
>JAXIVD010007849.1:0-5000 GCA_036785275.1 Cancer borealis | reverse complement strand
GCCTCCCGTTATATACACTTGACAACGCTGATTGAAAAACGTGACTTTCCTCCCGCCAACTGTGGTTACTTGTGGTACTGCTGGAATCTGCTTACAAGGTCGCAGGGAATAAAGGGACGCGAGTAAGCTCAGCCACAATGGAACTGACCTTATTGTTTATTTTCCTTGTTTCCTCCATTGGTATAGGAAATAAATGTTTGTGAGAGTTCAAGGGCAAGTGCCAACAGTCTTTACTTGTAAATTTAATTTTGGTGACGGTGAGTTTTATATCTGAATCCTTTGGTTCATTAAACAGTAAATAAATGAACGACTTTCAAGATAATAAACGTATATGAAAACTAACTTCAAATTTTATCATGTGCATCCAACATTGCATGGTTTATTTTAGTGATATGCCTTTGACGTACACAGGAAAATGAAGTTATACTTGGATGATGATCAAAACCAAAAATTCTATACATTCCAAAAAATTACCCATTTTGTCCTGAAAGGATGATAGTTATTTGCATTGAGAGTTGCAAGACAACAGGAAATAATTCATGAATTTGTTGATCATCGAAAAACTTGTCATAGATAAAGTCATGCTGCAAAGAACTATGGAAGTCAAAAAAAACTTTCTCCATCCACTAGAACCCATTCCGTTATACATCATAACCAAAGTGTGTCTGTTGGTAGTGGTTCGTTATTCACTCTTGTTGATGTGGAGGGAACAAGATGGTACAAGATGAAATTTATTATAACATATTTACTGAAACAATTAGTTAACTTTTCATCCTATTAGTTCGTGCTTCTCTATTATTAATGTATTTCACAACCCTGGTATGAAGTTAATGAGTGAAACACATTATTCAGTAGTCATGGTGATGGGGAACACCTTCCATAACTACAAAGACCACCAGGCAGATGGATGGGCGCGACAGCTGCTGCATAAGATTGATAGCATTAAGTTGCGTCAGCCTCACTTTCCATTACTGAAGCAATTGTACCTCACGCTCAAGGCAATATGCATCATAGATTTTCTTGCTTTGTAATCCATGAAAATATATTTGTTTTCAATTTTAGATAATTTTTTTTTGTTAATGCAATTCAGTGTATTGTGCTAAGCTTTAATGGAAGCTGCTGTAAGGCAGACAAGCTCAAATTTATCTTGAGGCATTAGAGTGATATTAATCAAAGCAAGGTTTGGGCCTGTGGCAGAACTCATCCATTACCTCTCTAGTCTCTTGGACAATTTTATAAGGAGATTATCTGCAAACACAGGATAATCCACACGATCAAAGAGCGTCTTTGTTTTCTACTGTTTGAAGGCTGCTAGTGAGAAACACGTGTGATGCCCGTTTGTACTGAGTCACCTCGGTAAATGGACCTCCAAATGTAAATATTCGAGTTGGAATTTCTTTCTCTTTTCTTTGCGGTGCGATACACAGCGGGTCTTTTCCAGTGTTTACTTTTAGACCGAAGCTTGTTTCCTTTGGTTTGGCAAGAACAGCAAGTGTTGAACTGGAACTATTACGTAATGAATAAAACAAACATTTCATTGAAAATTCTTACGAATTGTTTGAGGGTTTTTGTTACATCTACCATGTCCTTTTGTATTGTGTTGCAGAATTTTTTTTTTTCATAAGCGGCTTGAAACAATGTTGCCAGCTAAAATAAAGGGTCATACTTCATATGAGAAATAAAGGCCAGGATTTCGTTCTTCATCCCCCTCATCACTGTCCCTCACTTCATGCCACACTTCAGCCTTATATTGTCAGTGTGAAGGCAGCAGCAGCAGCAGCAGCAGCAGCAGCAGCAGCAGCAGCAGCCTTAACCAAGACTCCAGATTATTAAGTTCACCCAGCGAGGCGCTTCATGAACTCAAGTGACTTTGAGGGACTAAAGCGTTAAAATTGGGTGCGTCATGTGTGTGTGCCGCAGTCAGTGTGTGTTTGAACTACTGACGGCGTGATGAGAGGTGGCGGGGCGGGTAGGGGGGTGGTGTCAGGAGACAGCGGCTGTTGAGGTGTGTCTGCTGTCTCTCATCCCTCAGGAGAGAAAGAAAACAAGCTTCCTTTATTCATGTATATCTTGCGTCAATTTATTTTTAATGCGAAGGAGGGTAAAGTGACTGGTTATGTCATTCCCATCATCATCATTAGCGTACATATGACTATAATTATCATGATTACAGTTAATAACAACCACCACCACCACCACCACCACCACTACCACCACCACCACCACCACCACCACCACCACCACCACCACCACCACCACCACCGTCATCAACGCTGCCGCTGCGCTAATAACAATAATTAATTCCACTCTTGGCACAAAGTATCAATTAACGGGTCGCAGGGTCGCCTCTAAGCGACTTTATAACTTGAGGGAAATTAGACTGACGTGTTGGTCTAATTTCTTCCTTTCGTCGCCAAGATAATAGGATGGAAAGGAGGTAAGAGAGAGAGAGAGAGAGAGAGAGAGAGAGAGAGAGAGAGAGAGAGAGAGAGAGAGAGAGAGAGAGAGAGAGAGAGAGAGAGAGAGAGAATAATAGATTCGACTAAAGACAGACTTGAATCAAAACTCCTTTTAGGTTATGTCGGAGAGAACAGAGCAACAGATGATGAGGTTCTGTGTCCCATCTTGACAAAAAGAGAAAGTAATGTGCCAGCCGGGTGTTATTGCTCTGCAGGGAGAGCAACTTGGTGTCCGAGAAATAGAGATAATTTGAGACACAGACAGACAGACAGACAGACAAAGAAGACATAATAGACATAATAAACATAAGCGGATACAGAGGCAGACAGGAAAAAAAATAATGATAATTTGCTGAAACAATATGATTAAAGATTTACCAAGCTATGTAAAAGTTAAAAGGTCATCGCATCATTAATTGTGTTATGAATAATCTGGATGAAGTCTTAGATATGAAGAAGCAACACAATTAATAAGCAGCGCTGCGTAGCTGTAGAAGTTCGTTTATCTAATCAGTCTCAGGTTCCATCTATTGTAATACATCTGTACTAATATGTGTCTTAGCTTCCTATGTCACCCCAGGTCTATCGTTGTCTATGTTTGTCTGTCTATATGTCTGTCTGTATGTATGTCTGTCTGTCTTCAAGGAAAACCAAAATCACAACCTTACTTCATTGACAAGAATTATAAAGAGACAGAAATAATGTTAACCCACACCAGTGAAACCAATATAACTTTAATAGACCCTTTAAATAATATACTGTGGTGAAAAAGAAAAGGTGACGTAGGTTGATGAATGGTGTATAGTGAGTGGGAAGTCAATAAAGTGACATCCATCAAGGGTGTACAAGCACGTCAACACTGTACGATCCGGTCTTGGAATATACAAGGTGTCAGAAGTCTTGGAAAATGTTTGCTTCACATGTCAGAATAGCACTGTCAGTCTAGGCTGGCTTCCATCCGCTATTCTTAAAACACGTCACGAATCTTTAATCGGTCCAGAGTATTGGATCTCTCCCCCTTTCATAAAAAAAAAAAAGAATAAATGAAATAAAAATAAAAGTCAAAAAACACTGACATGAATGATTTTTCGTTCTGACTGACTCTCTCCTCCCTAAAGTGTTATTCCTGTTTCTCTCTATATTTCTATCATTCCCTTGCCCTTCAATTAAATGTGAAAGGCAAAAAGGAGGCATGTAATAGTTGATGAAAGAGGATGCACGTGTTGGTGACATTGGATTTAATGGTATAACCTGGACATCCCTGAACAAACACCTGTAGGGCCACCACGCCTCCACCACGCCCATCAGGATAACAAATGGGATGAAGGAGGAAAGGAAAGGTGATACAGTGCAAGAGAAGATGAACGCCATTGACATTGATTACATTTTGTTTAGTTATCCTTGCGAACTGATTCCTTGAGAAGTGTAATGTGGTTTTAGTTCAGTGTTAGGCTAGGTTTGTCCACATGTTCTAGGTGTTCCCGCATGGCTGCAGGTGTCGTCCTATTGGTGTTTACATTCTGTACTTCTAGAGTGTAGGCTATATAATTGGAGTTTATATTCAGTTACCAAGTCTCTCTATTGTTTGTCTTTTTTATTTTTTTTGTTTCCGTTCAGGTTTCGTGTAAAATAATTCTAGTTAACCTATAGTTTTCAACATAATGCAGTTTTTTTTTTTCACTTTACACATTATTACGTAGTCATCTAAATTGGTTGGCAGTAAAGCGATTTATTTTTTCTTTTCGAATTATTGGATAGATTAAGCCTTCCATCATATATATAAAATTTTCAGGATAATAATTCAGTGGTTTATAAATTCAACATTTAACACCTCTGGCCAACGTTTTCACTTCGGTAATGACGGATTTGGGCAGAAATTCTCACGTTTTATGATTAATTTGTTTTTATATATTCACGGTCATGTAGAAACAGTTTTTGTGTTCTATTTTTCGTTTTACTCTTTTTTTTTCTCTCTCTCTCTCTCTCTCTCTCTCTCTCCTCTCTCTCTCTCTCTCTCTCTCTCTCTCTCTCTCTCTCTCTCTCTCTCTCTCTCTCTCTCTCTCTCTCTCTCTCTCTCTCTCTCTCTCTCTCTTCTCTCTCTCTCTCTCTCTCTCTCTCTCTCTCTCTCTCTCTCTCTCTCTCTCTCTCTCTCTCTCTCTCTTGCTCTCTCTCTGTCAGTGAATATGAACAGCTTTGCGTCCGTCTCAAAGCTCTTCGAAACTTAATTACATTCGAGTGATGTGGCCTCCTAGTAAACCTCCCCCCCACCCCCTAACCCAACCCTAACACCCAACCCCACCCCAATTCCCACACCCAGCCCTTTCCCCACCCCAACTCCCCCTAACGCCACTCCAACCCCCCACACCAAGCCTGCCCCACCCACAGCCCAACCCCATCACCACCCTAACCCCCGTCTCCCACACACCTCCATCCTTCTGTTTTCAATTTTTTTCCTGCCTTGCGAACCTGATTTTTTTTTTTTTTTTTTTTTTTTTTTTTTTTTTTTTTGTTCATTCATTTTCTTGCATTTTATTTATCTTA